>CAIGQZ010032813.1:20768746-20784523 GCA_903798205.1 Danio tinwini | reverse complement strand
CACCAAGCTTATATAGACATGAAGCTTATAAATACACCAAGCTTATATAGACATGAAGCATATGAATACACCAAGCTTATATAGACATGAAGCTTATAAATACACCAAGCTTATATAGACATGAAGCTTATAAATACACCAAGCTTATATAGACATGAAGCTTATAAATACACCAAGCTTATATAGACATGAAGTGTTGTAATATAGACAAAGTGAAGCGTAAATTATTATTTTTTTAATGAAGCGTAGATTACGACAAATTTAATGGATTTTTTTTGTAATCGATTGAATCAAATAGTTAGTTTCATCCCTAGTTTAATTGAACATTTTCTTAAATAAAGTAAATGTTCAAGAATGTTCTAAATCTATAATGTGTTATTTGATGACAACATCCTGAATTAACGAAAATCTCGGATAAAAACTACTTTGCAGATGTAAAATGCACGTAAATTCTTCCAGCTCATAAAAGAAGCGGCAAAAGAAAAATGTTTAATGAAGTTCTGCAATCCTTTCTACAACTTTCATCATTAAATCGGAAAAGCCTCCGTCAAAACCATAATATTGAGCGAGTTTGGGAGGGAAGTGAGATTTTGAGCCGTACAGCTATCAGTAAAGGCTCCCTCGTGGCCCCCAAACCTCAGGTTGAGTACCGCGGCTCTAGTGTCTATAAAGATTCTCTGCTTTCTTTCTCATTTCCCAGGCCACTCTTAAATCCGGTCTTAAAGCCAGGCTCTTCTACACCCTCAGTTTTTCTCTTGCTCTTCTTTCTGTGAGCGTAAAACATTTTTCGATCGGATGGTTCCTGTCAGAACTGGAATCACTCCTGCTGAAAGAGCGTAAATCCCAGCAGGCTTTAGATCATTCCTGTTTCTGCATCCAGCTACCCAGGTGGGTCTCGCTTTTGGACGTTTTTGTCAAATTAGCATCCGGTCCTTGTCTTGACAGTCCACTTGTGCGAAGCAAAATAAAAGTGCACATTCTTCTGGAAGAAATGTAAGGGTTGCACAAATGGCTTCTTTTCACACTGCCTAATGCCTGCTCTGCCTAGCTTTTTTTTTGCTTCGCTAATAAACCGAAAAGCTACTTGAATGTCTGGAATTCCCTGACAGCATGTCTCCTTTTTTCTAGCTCACCTTCACTCTTCTCCTTCTCACCGTATGTGAAAGAATGAGATGCACACGTCCATCAAACTCAAGGAGGTCCATAATAGGTGGTGAAAGCTGCAGCAGGACCTGTAGAAGTATGCAATGCGACCTTTCAAAAGCAAACTATTCCAAGTGGAGACGTCAAATGCTGTAGACAAGTTCGTCTACTTTTCAGACATACTTTTCCTTGCTTCCAAAAGCCAGCTGGACACTTTAGAGCAGTGGTCTCAAACTCAATTTCTGGAGGGCCGCAGCTCTGCATAGTTTAGCTCCAACCACCTCCAACTCACAACTACTTAATAGTCTCTAGTAGTCTTGAACGCCTTGATAAGTTGGATCAGCTGTGTTTGATTAGGGTTGGAGCAAAACTGTGCAGAGCTGCGGCCCTCCAGGAATCGAGTTTGAGACCCATATTTTAGAACATCTGCTTTATTAGAACCAGAGTTCTGTTGCGGAACTTATACACGTCATTGTTCTGATCAGACGTAGGGTTGGGAACTTGTATGAGCAGTATTTACTGCACCAAATCGGATTTTGGTGCCTTTCAATTCAACCTACTGATGTCAGGGATGCTGAAGGTCAAGGTTATTTGAAACATGCTTGTCTATATGAAGAAATCAATAGGGTGCATTTTAAAAATGGATTAAACAAAGGTGATTTTTCATGCACATTTTGTCAGTAAAGCTGGTTCTAATAAACCAGCATGTGCTTTTAAATGGAGCAGCATTTACTATACACAATTTTAATACAATGATAAGCTACATAAATTTGGTTTAAAATTTAAATCCATTTATTTGAATGATTATGACATCAAAATAATCATTGTTTGAGTAGCTTCTTAATAGATATGGCTTTGTCAAAAAATGGCGCCCCTATTATATAAATCGTACACTAATTGAGGGAGCTGCAATTTCCAGTGGAGTCTGAAAGCTAAGGGCTTGGTGGGAGTGGGTGGTATGCACGATTGACCAACAAGCCACCAGGAAATGTCCCGGTGCTCCCTATGGCCAGTCCTCCCCTGACAACAATAATGGCTTATGGTGTTTACATGTCTGTACTGCACAGCAATATTGCAACTGAAATAGAAATATTCCACATGTCTTAATTTAATTTGTCTTTATGATGATTGTGATTTTCAGCATATCTAAGGTGCCATTTCATTGCATGGTTATGCCTCATTCACACTAGCAGCGACTTTGTATCTACCTGTTGCTCTGGGTGGCGACCTGCTGCAAAAGCAGGTCTGTGTAGGTCTACAGCACAGAGAATACAATTGGCTTCTGAGCGAGCTGAGAGAGGAATTAAGGGAGCTCTACTGGTGCTCCTATTGGCTGTCGCTCAAGAAAGTTGCTCTTCATGTGCATAAAGTTGAAGGACTCTCAGATTTGTTGTGTCGCTCAACATGCGCACCTGGTCGCCAATGGTAGCTGTCGCTCGCATAGACAGAGGTCGCCGTAAGTTGCTCACTCTCTGTTGAAATTAACAGTCGATTTGCCGCTGGGAATCGCTCGTAGTGTAAATGAGGTTTTAATTTGTGTGCCTGCAGTAGTAGCAGCCTTTGCTTGGATGTGGCAGATGTTAAACTCCGGTTGAAAAAAAAGGTGGTTACGTCAAACTCCGCCCACCTAACAGGGTGAAGCGTACAACTCCAAGGCCAGCCTGTGTTGCCAGTTTTGCAGTTCAAATCCGATCCTGCCTCTAATCTTCAGTGTTAATTTGATAACATCTTAACTAACGAAATTAGTTATTTGACGAGACAAATTTTCACCTTGACGAGAAATCTCATCACCATTTGATCTCATAAGATCTCGTCGCATCCCTACGTATCACGCAACATGCTTATCTGACAATACTGTCACATCTTTGCTAAATTGTTTTTGCGATGTATAATTTTGATTATTTCACTATTAATATTACTAATATTTGTCTAAACTTGCAAACTGTATGTGTTTAGCTTAGGTCTGGGCGATATGGCAAAAATGCAATCTCAATAATTATTTTCCATATTGACCGATAACAATATATATTTTGATATAAGTTGTTAATACTTCCAGATTTAAAAGAGTACCCCAACATTGACTGAAGCCACAAAAATTAAAGGGGGCCATTAAATGGCATAACACATTTTCAGCCGATAAATTTTTGGTGGCCGAAAATTCAGTACAGTTCTAATATCAACACTTTTAGATTCCTGTTGTTGCACATTTCTGTTCTGTGATTGGCTTTTAACTCAGTATAGAGTAAAAAAGTACAGCGCTTGTCATTGTTATTGACATCAATTTTATCGCGATTTGAAATAATATCACCCTAGTTCAGCTTGTTTTATTTAGCTATGCTTATGATGTTTAAGCAGCTAGCATATGCGCTTTGAATTGTTTTTGCACTACTCAATTTGTCAACAAGATGTCAGCACTAAAATGGGCCGTTATTTTGAAAAGAAATGGAGAAACGAGACAACAACAGCAGCAGCGATAAACGTGATGAGTTGACAAGTGAATCTGTGAAGGGCATCAGTATTTAACAAGTACAAAGACATTTTTATTGGTCATAACTTTTGTGAAAAAGCTCAGACATGACAAGTTATTGCATGATAGACCGGGACTTAAAAGGTATGACTTTGGGCTTAAGTATTATGCCAAAAGGAAATATTTATAGTCATATGCATTGTGTATATCATCGCTTCAAATATTTTCATGACAGGTCAGGACATGCAATAAGTTAGAAGATTTTCTTTTTTTTTTTCAGAGAAGGCTAAATATGGTCGTATTTTAACAAAACAATTGTTAAAATGTGACGCTGGTTTGTAGCATGACAAGAATGCTCACTGCTTTTTTTGTGAATTGATATAAATTGCTGTTTGTATAATTTTTTTTTTAAATATTTACGTATATTTTAACTAATTTTTTTTTATTCTTTAAATAAATGTTATATATTTTATTATTTAAACCTTTTTTTGCATATATCGTTCAATTTTATTTCATTTTCTTAAACCTCTTACACTACCTGACAAAAGTCTTTTTGTCTATCCTAGTTGTAAGAGCAACAAATCATAACTTGACTTCTAGTTAATTATTTAGATAAGTGGCAGAAGGTAGATTTTTCTGATGAATCATCTGTTGAACTGTATCCCAATCATCACAAATACTGCAGAAGACCTATTGGAGCCCGCATGAACCCAAGATTCTCATAGAAATCAGTCAAGTTTGGTGAAGGAAAAATCATGGTTTGGGGTTACATTCAGTGCGAGAGACCTGCAACATATGGATGGCAACATTAACAGCCTGAGGTATTAAGACATTTGTGCTGCCCATTACAATACAAACCACATGAGAGGGCAAAATTCTTCAGCAGGATAGCGCTCCTCATACTTCAGCCATCAAAGTTCCTGAAAGCAAAGAAGGTCAAGGTGCTGCAGGATTGGCCAGCCCAGTCAGCAGACATGAACATTATTGAGCATGCCTGGGGTAAAATGAAGGAGGAGGCATTGAAGATGAATCCAAAGAATCTTAATAAACTCTGGAAGTCCTGCAAGAACGCTTTCTTTGCCATTCCAGATGACTTTATTAAGTTATTTGAGTCATTGCAGAGATGTATGGATGCAGTCCTCCAAACTCATGGGAATTTATACACAATATTCATTCTTTTATCACTGCAGCATGACTTTATATTCTATACAGTACATTACTTCTGTTAAGTGACAAGACTTGTGTCTAAGCAAAATCAGACCTTACTGTCCTAATCAAATAATTAAAAATCAAGGCATGATAGTATTTTATTTTGGTAAAATAAGCATAATCTAGGGCCCTTTGCCTTTCATATAAGCAACTTCTGATACCAAATGATCAACTAGAAATCAAGTTATTATTTGTTGTTCCTAAAACTTGGATAGGAGACTTGTCAGGTAATGTTCATCTTTTTTGTACCCTCGTCTTTAGTTTAGTCACTGGTATTGTTTTGAAAGTGTAGACTTGGCACTAATAATGTAAAAAATAAAAGAAAAAAAATTGTCACCCTACCTTAATCAGACCTTACTCTGATTACACCACTCCTTTGTTCTAGTTCCTTGCTTATTTACTTATAAAACAGCCAAGAGGTGGTTCTCCCCTTTTCACACCATGTTCTT
Organism: Danio tinwini; assembly: GCA_903798205.1. Taxonomy (NCBI): domain Eukaryota; kingdom Metazoa; phylum Chordata; class Actinopteri; order Cypriniformes; family Danionidae; genus Danio; species Danio tinwini. Next base: position 20,779,255 of record CAIGQZ010032813.1, on the reverse strand, counting down.
GTAAGATTGACACACAAATTGCTTAATTTTTCCACTCTTCAAGCCCAGGAGCAATTTGAGGTTGAGGTTTTTGCAGTTATCTTGGCTCTCTTCAGAAACACAGCAGTGATTTTGCTTGCTCTCAGAGCTGCGGTCGGAAAACATCATGTTCAGTTGTGAGACAGCATTTGTTTAAAGGATCAGAATAAAGAGAGAGATTATTGATTAGCATTTACTTTTACCTTCTGGAACGTTTCACATTAAAGGTCATGTTAATCAATATGTGAAAGAATTATCTTCAGTTCAGTATCTGTCTTGAAGTATATCCTCTGTGTTATGGCTGAACTTTTTGTAGTCCCTCTGCCTGCAAGGATACAATAAACAATATTTGGATAGTCAGCATAATCAGGTGCATTTTATGAGTCCTCCTTTCCAGTATTCACATTTGCAATTGAAACTTTATAGCTTTTGCAAATCTTTCAGCAGGTCATATATGTGGATAGCAAACCTGAATATGTACGTTTCTGAGAGAGTTTCAGACTCGAGTGCTTGTCTCCTTTTCTCAAGCTAATCAAATAGTTTTTATAATGTATTATTGATTAAAAAACTGCACTAGATGTGTGAAATGGGACCACTAAAACTTTCTAGAAATTAAATATATTTATTATATGATTTAGTTTTTTCTCCATGTTTTCAGCACTTTAGTTGTAAGAGTTTACAAGAGTTTATAATTATACATGTTATAGCTTATTTATTGTTGGGATGGAGTGTATTGACTTCCGTACTGGTTTTGTCTGATGAATTATTTTTATTGTTTTGGCTGATCCACTTATCTGTTCATATCGGTTCATATATCGGTATACTGTATGCTTACAAATATACATAGCTTTTGGGTATTATTACTGTGCAAAATGTACATATTAGTAGTTCCTAATTTGACTCTCAAACATATTTGCTTACAAAAAGCTATTTTTTTCATCAAAAACTTTTTTTAACCAAATTTTTAAAAATGTCACCAATACTTTTGAGCCACGAAATTATGATGATGGATGACTCTAGAAAACCTTTTTATTTTACAAAACTTCATACTCTCATCCAATACCTTAGTTTGTCACAGGGGCATGAATGAAATGTTCCTGAATGAAAGTGAAACAAATAAAAGTAAATAAATAAATAAAGATAATTAAACAACCGAAATTACATGAAACTCTGGAGGAAACAACATGTTAGGATGATTCTAAGCACACCATGCCATTTTGGGGCCCAAAGAGCTCAAGAGGTACAATTGGGGGCCCACCACCTGGAGGACACGACCATGTTAGGATGATTCTTAGGGCCCATGCCATTTCGGGGCCCAAAGAGCTCAAGAGGTACAAATGGGGGCCCACCACCTTGAGGAAACGACCATGTTAGGATGATTCTTAGGGCCCATGCCATTTTGGGGCCCAAAGAGCTCAAGAGGTACAATTGGGGGCCCACCACCTGGAGGACAAAACCATGTTAGGATGATTCTTAGGGTCCACGCCATTTTGGGGCCCAAAGAGCTCAAGAGGTATAATTGGGGGCCCACCACCTGGAGGAAACGACCATGTTAGGATGATTCTTAGGGCCCACGCCATTTTGGGGCCCAAAGAGCCCAAGAGGTACAATTAGGGGCCCACCAGATTCCACATCACAACCCCCCCCACACACACACACACCAGTGGCGCTGAAATTAGGTGCATACCGGTTACAGAAAGTTGATGTCATTTTTAGGCTTGATCTTTAGCCATTTCATCTATTTTACTTGAAATTGCTCCTGTAAAATATTTAAGTCAGGTCTAAAAAAAACTATTAGAAAATGCCGGGCAATATCCTTTTTTTTAGACTGAGAGTGAAAACTGATTTTTACAAGTTGTTGAGAATACAAGTTTAATGTCATTTTTAAAGGTGCAGTATGTAAGTTTGACACCCAGTGGTTAAACTAGGTATTGCACTCCTAGATCAAAATAAACGCACGCGTGGGATGCCAGATTGAGTACAGGAGCGAGTGATTTAAATCGTGTTCTAAATAAAAGCAACGACATGCGATAAAAGGAATATTTTCCTATTATATTAGAAGGAGTTTTAGTTCTAACCAACACCTCGAATTGATATTTTAGAAACGGCTTTTATTTCTCACAGCTGAACATGTGAAACCTATGACAGTGCACCGCAGGTAAGCCTTGTGTGTTTTATGTAGTGCTAAATGCTAACAATGTGAGTTTGAATGGATTCTAAATCTTACAGTTTCGTGAGTGAGTGCATATTCTGTGCTTCTGAAAGGCTGTATTTAATTTTCTGTTGTGTTTCGTCTGGTGCAAACAGCCAAACTGTTGTTTGAGTGTTGTTAGGACATGAGATTTCAATGTAACCTGCTTACCTAATGTTTTTTATGTTCATAATATTTATATAATTTGCTAATTAATAACCTCATGTGGAACTGATTCTGTCTTATTTCGACATCTGATACTGTCCATTTCGGTCACGGACGCATGCTTTCAGAGCCTTTCTGACTGAATTAATGAAATACGCTGTTTTCCAACAAGGCAACCCGGAGTGCTAAAATATAATTGTCTAAACTGGCATTTTGCATTAGGTTAACTTAACCTAAACAAAGACAGCACGGAAAAACCATTTTCAAAGCAGAATATCTGACTTCAGCATTGTTTTTCAGTTAAACAAGTATGTTCACTTGGGATGTTTCTTAAATATCTGCAAACATATTATGGTATTTTTATGCTTTAGAAGAGTCAAAAACTTACATACAGCACCTTTAAGCCATTTCACCTAATTTGACATGATTTTAGCATTATTTGAAATGACAAATTCAAATACACCACTCTCAGTGTAAAACTTGGCTTGTTTAAGGCTCAATTTTCTCCATCTTGTATTGTCTTAGAGCGTCAAGAATGTTCAGGAACTCAAGTTTCAACAAAAGCTCTTCACGGCCATCGTCCTTGTTTACATTGCGATCTCGGAGATATTGTGGTGCGAGGTGCAGAGCATCACTGATGGACGACTGATAACAGATCCTCAGCATATGCAGCCAGGAAAGACCTCTGAATAGACAAAACTTTCTTCACTCGTCCTTTGGGCTCTTCATGCAGGTTACCCTCTGTTTATTTTATCGCTCTTCTTTCTGTTTAAAACACTGCACCCCTGTGAACACAGACTGACCTGTGGGGGATGAGCTAAAGTGTTTTGGAGGGGGGAAACAAGCAAATGCCTCACCCAGAGCTGTACGTGCGCAGAATACATATCGATCCTAATTGCTAGCTGTCACTGTGAGAATGAAGGCGGCTCTGTATTCATTTATTACCTTTTTTATTTCAGCGCCCTACCATTGAAACCTCAGAAGTCAATAGTGGGTTTCACTAATCAAGTCAGCTTCTTTACTAATGAGTTTCGCTACATTGGTTAACCTCTGAGTCACTTCGTAAACACAGCTCTGAGCCTCCGTCAACTTCCCACACAAATCTGCGTGGGCTCTTTGGGAACGTGAGCTCAGCCAGATGGGCTGCACCAGCGCCGCCGCTCATGCTTTATTGTGGACGTGGTCGCAATACAGCTGTTGTTTTTCTCTCTCAGCAAATGCTAGAGCTCCGGGCTGGGGAGAGTTGTCGTCCCCACTGCTCCTCCGGTTTCCTCCGAACAATGTAATCGTGGAGGCGCAGACCTTCAGTTTGTCAGAAAGCAGCCTCCCTGTCATACTTTATGCGCATGTTCTCTTTGAAATCGCAGAGAGGTCGTTAAAGGGCTGTTAGAAAATGTCTCTGCGTTTGTGGAAAATGACCCTCAGGCTGCGTACGCATTCAATAACTCATGCTCCTTTTTGTGTGTGTGTGTGCAGTATTTTTTTAATCTCTTTTTTTCTCCAGGTTATCTTGTAGAATGGTTATATGTTAGAGTGTACATCTTTTTCATGCTTATTTTATTTAGCTTTTGGCATTTATTGGCACGTTATGTAATTTTTACCACTAGAGGGCGCATATTCACAACAAACAATGACATATTTTGCACATGCCATGACTGAGTGTGGAATATGTTTAAATATATCCTCAATGCTGTTATCAGATGCTTTATTAAAGGCACAATAAGTCATTTTCGCCACTATAGGGTGCATATTCACAACAAACAAAGGCATATTTTGATGACTCTGTTACTGACATTTACATTACATTTAGTCATTTAGCAGACGCTTTTGTCCAAAGCGACTTACAATTGAGGAGGCATTCAGCAATTCAACAGGTAGAGGCAATATCCACAAGAAGTGCTAATTATACAAAGGAATTATACAAGGAACTTTTCATGCTCATTTCTGATAGCTTTTGACATTTAAAAGCACATTGTCATTTTCACCACTAGAGGGTGCATATTCACAACAAACAAAGGCATATTTTGATGATGCCGTGACTGACATTTACATTAAATTTAGTAATTTAGCAGACACTTTTGTAAGGGACTTACAATTGAGAAGGCATTCAGCAATTCAACAGGAAGAGGCAATGCACACAAGAAGGGCTAATTATACAGTACAAAGGAACTGTTAGTATGATTATAACTGTCAATGCATAAGCATTCTATAACTAATGCTAATAACTAAGCTCCTTTTTTAGTATTTCCCCCCCTTTTTTCTGCTTTGACTTGTAGAATTGTTATATCTTAGAATGTACATCTCTTGTTTTGTTTTTTTTCATGCTCATTTCTGTTAGCTTTTGACATTTAAAAGCATATTATGTAAGTTTCACCTCTAGAGGGCGCATATTCTCTACAAACAAAGGCATATTTTGATGACGCTGTGACTGACATTCGGATTACATTTAGTGATTTAGCAGACACTTTTGTCCGAAGCGAGTTACAATTGAGTATAATTATAAGTGTAAATGCGTAAGCGTTTAATAACGAAAGCGTTTCGTTATGTAACTAATGCTTCTTTTTTGTGTGTAGTAGTTTTTTTCTTTTATTCTGGGTTGACTTGTAAAATTGTTATATCTTAGAATTATCTCTTGTTCATTTTTCATGCTTATTTCATTAAGCTTTTGACATTTAAAGGCACATTGTCATTTTTGCCACTAGAGGGTGCATATTCACAACAAACAAAGGCATATTTTGAAGATTCCGTGACTGACATTTACATAAAATTTAGTCATTTAGCAGATGCTTTTGTCCAACGGGACTTACAATTGAGGAGGCATTCAGCAGTTCAACAGGAAGAGGCAATTAAGACAATTGAGGAGACATTCAGCAATTCAACAGGATGAAGCAATACACACAAGAAGTCCTAATTATACAAACAAACTGTTAGTATAATTATAACTGTTAATACATAAGCATTCACTAATGCTCTTTTTTTGTGTGTAGTATTTTTTGTTGACTTCTAGAATTGTTACCTTAGTATGTACGTCTCTTGTTTTTGTTTTCATGCTCATTTCTGATAGCTTTTGACATTTAAAAGCACATTATGTCTTTTTCGCCACTAGAGGGTGCATATACACAACAAACAAAGGCATATTTTGATGACACCGTGACTGACATTTACATTTAATTTAGTCATTTAGCAGATGCTTTTGTCCAAAGGGACTTACAATTGAGGAGGTATTCAGCAGTTCAACAGGAAGAGGCAATACACACAAGAAGTGCTAATTATACAAAGGAACTGTTAGGATGATTATAACTGTCAATGCATAAGCATTCAATATCAAATGCTTCTTTTTTGTGTGTAGTAATTTTTTCCCCTTTTTTCTGGGTTTACTTGTAGGATTGTTATATCTTAAAATGTACATCTCTTGTTTTTTCATGCTCATTGCATTTAGCTTTTGGCATTTAAAGATACATTGTCATTTTCGCCACTAGAGGGGGTGTATTCATAACAAACAACGGCTTATTTTGAAGATGCCGTAACTGACATTTACATTACATTTTAGTCATTTAGCAGACACTTTTGTCCAAAGCAACTTACTTACAGTAAATTATGATTATAACTGTTTATGCATAAGCATTCAATAACTAGTGCTCCATTTTGTATGTAGTATTTTTCCCCTTTTTTCTGGGTTGACATGTAGAATTGTTATATCTTAGAATCTACATCTCTTGTTCTTTATTCATGCTCATTTCATTTAGAGTTTGGCATTTAAAGACACGTTATGTACATTTCACCTCCAGCGGGTGCATATTCACAACAAACAAAGGTGTATTTTGATGACGCTGTGACTGACATTTACATTAGATTTTAGTCATTCAGAGACCAAAGAGACTTAATTTAGAAGGCATTCAGTGATTCAGCAAGAAGAGGCAATACACGCAAGAAGTGCCAACTATACTAAGGAACTGTTAGTGCTCAGATAATTAAGTGCTAGAGTAAGCAGGGGGGAGTTTATTTAATTTTATTTTTTGGTCATGTCATTTTGTTACATGTGTGGACATACAGTGGAATGAAATGTTGTGTCTTGCAGGGCCACATTGCTACATATATAAACAATCATGAGTATGAAAACAACACTGGAATAGTAATCTTACTATACTAGCTACTACTTACACATATACTACTTTAACTATATGCATGACCTAAGACAGTCTATACAGGTACATTTTACATAAGGCAATATACTTTTCAAAGCAGGATTTGTGGTACATTCAACATTGTTTTCCATATTTAGTCCTTGTAAGAGGGAGTTTAACTTAAGCAATTGGCACACATAGAGAAGAGTGTTTCTGTAGGTGGTTTGTCAAGTCCACTCACCCGTGTGAGGCACACTTCTATAAATGCACTTTATTTAAAGCAAAAGCACAGAATGATGTGGGGACATCATTTAGAAGTTAGTTTTCGAGAATTTTAGGAGTTTAAAACATTTTATTGCTTTTTGTGGCTTCTCTGATTTTCAGGGTCATAGTTGTGTGTTTAAATGCAGTTGTTTTGTGTGGTTAATCTCATGGGATGAATTTAACATTGAGCCTAGTCATGATGTCTGAAATGTCTCTCACGTGTGGGATAATGCAAATTGGTTTCAAACTCTTGCCTGGTTACTTTTGAGAATTAACCTTGTACGGATTTGACCTGAATCTGTCAGTATTTTGGGAAGTAGAAGTAGATGTTTTTTTTTTCAGCTGTAAAGTTCAGAAGTCAAAAAAGCAATTAATACAAATTTGACCTGTGTCTAACCTCTATATGGCTTTGTAATTTGCCGTCTAGCAGCATTCCATGTCCAGCTCAGATTTCACAGTGTTGTCCTACTAAGTGTCCAAAACAAGAATCAAACATGGATTTCCTAAATGGAGAGAATAAGCTGATGTCTTTGAGGTTTGGCTTAGTTTCTTGGGAAAGTACAAGTCGGTATTTTCTAGCTAAAATGCTACATTTCTATTAATGGAGTTATGTAGACCACAAGGCCAGAATGTGAGAAAAATATGGCTTATATTGAAATCCTCACTAGTCTAATCCTCACTTAAGTTGTTGTTTTTAAAATGCACTGCCTAATTAGTGTTTGTATTCTCATTTGTAATGTTGTATGCAGTGTTGAATAGTAATTTGATTGTGTTGGTTTAATTAGTTACAAAGTAATTAGTTACTGTAACTAGATTAAGTAAAGAATTATTTATGTTTGTGTAATTTAATTACAGTTACTTATAATGTACTTGTTTAATACTGTACATAAATTCAACAGTCCTGGATAAATCAAGAGAAGCAGAGTAGATTGAACAAGCTTGAGAAACAATGAACTGCAGAAATTTGTCCAAATACACTCACCGGCCACTTTATTAAGTACACCTTACTAGTACTGGGTTGGACATCCTTTTGCCGTCAGAACTGCTTTGATCTTTCATGGCATAGATTCATCAAGGTACTAGAGATATTCCTCAGAGATTTTTAGTCCATATTGATGCAGTTACTGCAGATTTGTCAGCTGCACATCCATGATGCAAATCTCCCGTTCCACCACATACCAAAGGTGCTCTATTGGATTGAGATCTGGTGACTGGAGGCCATTTGAGTACAGCAAAGTCATTGTAATGTTCAAGAAACCAGGCTGAGATGATTTGCACTTTATAACATGACGCATTATCCTGCTGGAAGTAGCCATCAGAAGATGGGTACACTGTGGTCATAAAGGGATGAACATGGTCAGCATTAATACTCAGGTAGGCTGTGGCGTTGATGCTCAATTGGTACTAATGTGCCCAAAGTGTGCTAAGATATATCCCCCACACCATTACATCATCACCACCAGCCTAAACCATTGATACAAGGCAGGATGGATCTATGCTTTCATGTTGTTGACCACAAAATCTGACCCTACCATCTGAATGTCGCAGCAGAAATCGAGACTCATCAGACCAGGCAACATTTTTTCAATCTTCTATTGTCCAATTTTGGTGAGCCTGTGTGAATTTTAGCCTCAGTTTCCTGTTCTTAACTGATAAGAGTGGCACCCCGTGTGGTCTTCTGCTGCTTCAACCCGTCCGCCTCAAGGTTTGACATGTTGTGCTTTCAGAGATGCTCTTCTGCATACCTTGATTGTAACGAGTGGTTATATAAGTTACTGTTGCCTTTCTATCAGCTGGAACCAGTCTGGCCATTCTCCTCTGACCTCTGGCATCAACAAGGCATTTGCGCCCACAGAACAGCCGCTCACTGGATATTTTCTCTTTTTTCTGGCCACAGGCGTACTTAATAAAGTGGCCGGTAAGTGTATGGTACACATGAAATATTGTCATTGCTTTTGATACATATAATGTTTATTATTTTTTAAAGTGTTACATTTTAAAATATAAATTTAAATTATATTAAATTTAAAATGTATATGTAGTGCATTTCTACATTAAATTATTAGTGTTTAGTCAAGTAATTAAACACCTTATTGAGTTACTTTTCAAACATTGTAATAAAAATGTAATTTAAATACACTTTTAGTGATGTTATTAGTAATTAATTACATTTTTAAGTAACTTACCCTGGTTGTATGTAAAAAAATAAATAAAAATCAAATATATCTGGTTTGCTATTCATCATTACACTTACATCAGGCATTAGGTTGGATAGTTGGATAGCTTTGGATTTTTTAGTTCATACCACTATGATACTTGGCAGTATTGCTTTTGACTTCAAAGTCTACGAGGAAAGCTTTTTGCAGCATAACCACAATACTTTTTATTGTAAGTGATTTAAGGACAGTGATTTTGGCCTTCTGTAAACTTTGCTTCAGCTCCTGATTGTTCACTGAAGCTGTGACTGTGAATCGTTAGCAGAAAAACAACCTTGAGGATGTCCTCCAGAACAATCATTGCCTAAATACCTTCATTCAGTCGTCTCCTCATCTCTCTCACACACACACAGATGTAGCCTCTTGAACACACTATTCTGATAAGCCACTCGAGGGGTTTGTTTTTCTTCTGCTTTTGTGCCTTTGGTAAAAGTTCCCTCCTCCCTGGCTCCCACTCGCACATTCACACTTTACTGCAGAAAGGAAGGAAATTGAGGTCTGGATTGCTGGAAAATATTCTCCTCTTGCTTTGGTGGTTGGCAACCTATTGCTGGGATGCTATGAGCCTCTTGAAAGCAGAGGTGTGAAGTAAAGTCCCCATCTTTCTTTTTCACATCCATTTTTGTTGATTTTGAAAATAATATTTAAGTGGAAACATTCACATTAGCATTGAGTTCACTGCTCTGGAGCATTTGTTGAGTACTTCTCATGAGTTTTGGCCTGTACAATTTTATTTTCTTACTTTCTTTCCTTTCTTTCCCTCCTTTCTTCTTCCTTTTCCTTGTTCCTTTCCTCCTTCCTTTCCTCGTTCTTTTGCTCCTGCCTTTCCCCTTTCAATTCTTCCTTCCTTCCTTCCTTCCTTCCTTCCTTCTATCCTTCTTTACATTCCTTACTTTCATCTTTTTTTCCTTCGTTTTTCCTTTCCTCCTCCTTTGCTTCTTTCCTTCATTCCTTCTTTTTCTTTATCTTTTCTTACCTTCTTTCTTTATTCCTTACTTCCTTTCCTCTTTCCTTTAGTTCCTCCATTTCTTCCCTTCTTCCCTCCTTTCCTCCATTCATTGCCCTTTTTTCCTCCTTTCTTTCCTCCCTCCCTCCTTCCTTCCTTTCCCCCATTTTACCTTCAATCTTTTCCTTTTTTTCATTTCTTTTCTTCCTTCAATTCGTTCCCCTTTTCTTCTTTTCATCTTTCCCTCCTTTCTATCCTCCTTCCTTTTCTCCTTCCTTGCTTCCATTCCTTCTTCATTTTTTCCTTTCCTTCAGTTCCTCCCTTTCTTCTCTCTTTCCTTCCTTTCCTCCTTTTAATCCCCCTTTCTTTCTTCCTTCCTTTCCTCATTCCTCCCTTTCCTAATTTTTATCTTTCATCCTTTCCTCCTCCATTTCATTTCTTCTTTTTTCCTTCCTTCACTTCTTTCCCTCTTTATTCCTTTCTTGCTTCCTTCCTATCTTAATTTTTCCTCTATCCTTCTTTCTTTCCTTCCTTCCTTCCTTCCTTCCTTCCTTCCTTCCTTCCTTCCTTCCTTCCTTCCTTCCT
>CAIGQZ010032813.1:20741023-20761472 GCA_903798205.1 Danio tinwini | reverse complement strand
CTATCTATCTATCTATCTATCTATCTATCTATCTATCTATCTATCTAATTTAGATTTTTTGTAGACATTTTATTATTTATTTATTAAAAATGTATTAGTATATTTTATGAAACATATACTTTTTAAATCTATTTATTTAGCTTTATTGGTTTATTTATTTTCTATCTGCGCTATGTTTATTGTTTATATAGCCATATGTTTTGTTTGTTTGCTTGCTTGTAAATATATATTTATGCTTTGATAGCAGTCATTTACAAAACAACCATTCAGAAACACTTCGTCTGTTAATATGCAACATTTTATTCTCTTTATTCTCTGGCAGTTCGCAGTATTCGTTTAAAGTGATTTCCAAAATCTCCTCTGTACAAACCTTTGACATATATATATATATAGGGAAAAAAATAATAATAAATGACCTTACATTATCAAATGTATTTATCTCTGGTAGAAATATATGCAAATTTTCACAAATGCAAAGAAATAATGCCTCTTATATTCAGATTTAAACATATTCAAAATTGTGTAATACAAACAAATTCTTTACCCGATCAATCAGCTGGTGAAATATGATGATAAGCATTAGTTCATTTTTGACTCTGCATATCTCATTGCAGTGTGTTTTATTTCCCGTCTCCTCCCTAACATTTAATCCTTTCCCCTAAAGGTAAGATGTCAGACGGCCGTGCGCTGCGCAAACAACAACAGCTCGACAACCTGCTGGCGATGGTGTTGAATCAGGCCCAGCCGGGACACACAGTGGTGGATTTCTGCAGCGGAGGGGTACGTCAGATGACATTTCCGAAAAGCCTTGGACTCTTTTCTGTTTTCTTCCGAGACTCTGCATGTATGTCAGTAAAGCATCTGCTCTCCTCGTATAATCTGGGGACGAGCTCTTGTTATTCTGTGCATACATATAAGCCCTGACGTTACAGCTCGCGGGCAGCAGGTCAATATTCACAGGGTTTTTTTGTGAGCACGCTTTGATCCAATGAGCTGTTTTTCCCAAAATTTTTTTCCTCTGTTTGTTTTCTCAGGGGCACGTTGGGATTGTTTTGGCCTACATGCTTCCTAAATGTCAGGTAAGGCTTTCTGATTTGTTCAAGTGTAGCGAGGTTTGAGTTAACGCAGTCAAAGAAAAGAAACTAAATCTGTCTTCATCCCTGGTGACCTCATTTGTAGACACTGGAAAAATGCCACACTTGTTGTTTTTTCTTTTTTCTTTCCCTCCAAGACTTGAAGAACCACCGTCTTGCATTACTAAATGACTGTTAAGCATCTTTTATTGCACTGAACTGTTTTATTTTGAAGTTATAGACAATGGTTTTGTTCTGATTAATTAAACAGATTTATTTAACCTTATTTATTTAATCAGTTTAGACTTGAAAATGATATGCATATTGTGTGTATTACTGGATCATAAAACTTATGTCTTATGTTGAATGGGTTTATTTTCGGAAATAGCCCAAAATATATTAAATGGGACAAAAGTATAGATTTTTCTTTTGTCATCCTAATAATCACTAGGATGTTCAGATCATGTTCCATGAAGATAATGATGAAAAGGGAATTCCATATAGGAATGAAGGAAGAAGTTGGTTTGAATAAATAAAGGAAGGAGGAAAGAAAGGGTTGAATTTGAATGAATGAATAAATGAATGAATGAAATAAAATGTATGAATGGATCAATGAAATGAAATACAATTTCCATAAAGGAATGAAAGAATGGATTTAAATAAATGAAGAAAGAAGGGAAGGAAGGGATGGATTTGAATGAATGAATGAATGAATAAATGAAATAAAATGCATGAATGGATCTACGCAATGGAATTTAATTTATGAATGGATGAACAAAATGAAATTGAATGAATGAATGGAATTAAATGAAATGAAATAGAATTAATGAATGGTATTGAATAAATAAAGGAATAAAATAAGGAATGGGTTTAAATGAATGAATGAGGAATGGATGAAATGAAATTCATGAACAGGCGAATTAAATGAAATTGAATGAATGAATGAGGAATGGATGACATGAAATCGATGATTTAAATGAAATTGAATGAATGAAATTGGAATGAATGAATGAATGAATGCATTGTGAATGAGGAACGAAATGGATAAAATGTAATTGATGAACAGATAAATGAAAAAAATTGAATGAATGAATGAAATTGAATAAATGAATGAGATTGAATGAATTGGAATGATGTGAATGAGGAATTAATGAAATGAAATTGATGAATTTATGACTGAAATGAAATTGAAAGATCGAATACTTGAATGAATAGAATGAAATGAATGGATGAATGAATGAATGAGGAATGGATGACATGAAATCGATGAGTTAAATGAAATTGAATGAATGAAATTGGAATGAATGAATGAATGCATTGTGAATGAGGAACGAAATGGATAAAATGTAATTGATGAACAGATAAATGAAAAAAATTGAATGAATGAATGAAATTGAATAAATGGATGAGATTGAATGAATTGGAATGATGTGAATGAGGAATTAATGAAATGAAATTGATGAATACATGACTGAAATGAAACTGAAAGATCGAATACTTAAATGAATAGAATGAAATTAATGGATGAATGAATGAATGAATGCATGAATGAATGAATGAATAAATGAATGAATGAATGAAATGGAGTTGAATAAATGGGGAATGGGATGGACAAAATTAAATTAAGTTTCATTCAATCATTTAGTTTTAAATAAATGAAGAAAGGATTGAATGGAATTGAATGAATGAAATGATATTGAATGAATGAAATGGAATGAATAAATGGGAATGAATGAAAAATAAATGAAATAAAATTGATGAATAGATGAATGAAATGAATTGAATGATCAAATGGAATTTAAATAAATGAAAAGGAGTTCAATGAATAGAAATGAAGGAATGAATTAATTAATAGAATGGAGTTGAATGAATGAATTGAGTGAATAAATAAATGAGATTGAAGGAATGTCAGTGAATGAGGAATGGAATGGGCAATGAAATTTTATTCGTTCATTTAATTTTGAAGGAAGGAAGGATTGAATAGAATTGAATGAATAAAATGGAATTGATTGAATGAATTAAATTTTTTTAATGGAATTGAATCAATGAATGAGATTGAATGAATTGGGATGAATAACGTGAATGAGGAATGGATGAAATTTGATGAACGGATGAATTAAAGGAAATTAAATGAATGAATAAATGAGAATGAATGAATAGGAACGTATGATGTGAATGTGGAATGAATGAAATGAAATTGAATGATCGAATGGAATTGAATGATCAAATAGAATTTTAATAAATTAAATGGAGTTGAATAAACAGATTGGAATGAACGAATGAATTAATTAATTAAGTAATGAATGAAATGAAGTTGAATGAATGGAAATTATTCGAATGAGGAATGGAATGGACAAAATAAATTGATGCATAGATGATTGAAATGAAATTGAATGGATGAATAGAATTAAATAAATGAATAGAATTATATAAATGAATGAAATAGAATTGAATGCATGATTGAATGGTATTGAATGAATGAATAAAATGGAGTTGACTGGATGACTAGAATTGAATGAAAGAAATAGAACTGAATGCATGATTGAATAGAATTGAATGATTGGATGAAATAGAGTTGAATGAATCAAAGAAATGGAGTTGAATGAATGATTGAATGTAATTGAATTAACATAATGAAATGCAATTGAATGAATAACTGAATAAGATGGAATAGATGAAATGAAATTGAATAGATGAACCTCTCCAAGATCATCAATCTACTTTAACCAGCACAGATAGACAAATCAACTCTGTACTTCTTGAGTATTAGAATACTCTATGTGTGCTTACAGGCATTTGATAGTTCAGTGGAGTTTTAGGTAGACGTTCAGACAATCTACTTCATTTTCCCTCCAGATTTTCTTTCCTTTTGATGAAATGGCCTTTCAAAAAAAAACAGTTGAGATGAATCAATGAGCAATTTGAAAATGAAGCAGTAAGCTGTAAGAGATATAATACATGGCACGGCATGGTGAAATGTCCTGTTTTTTGTCATTGATCAGGTTATCCTTGTTGAAAATAAAGAAGAGTCTCTGGTCAGGGCCAGAGAAAGAAGCGCTCAGCTCAGATTGACAAACATCGGCTTCATCCAGACAAACCTGGACTATTTCACCGGAAACTTCAACATCGGGGTGAGCGCCACCTATGTGATATTTATATATCTCTTAAGTAAATGTAAGCTTAATTTCTTTAGGTGGTAGGTTGTTATTTTTGCAGTGAAAATGTGTATTCACTGTAATTTTATTAAAACATAAAATTACTTTAATATAAGTAATTAATGACCCCCCAAAGTCTTTGACACCTCTGACCCACTATATTTAACAAAAAGACCACAGTAGCTCATCATCTTATGTTATGTAAGTAGAATAGTTATTAATTGTAAGCATTTGACTGTGTGTGTGTGTGTGTGTGTGTGTGTGTGTGTGTTTGTGTGTGGTTGTATATTATTAATATATGTATTACCTTCATATTGTGTGTGTGTGTGTGTGTGTGTGTGTGTGTGTTTGTGTGTGGATGTATATTATTAATATATTTATTACCTTTATATTGTTTGTGTGTGTGTGTGTGTGTGTGTGTGTGTGTGTGTGTGTGTGTGTGTGTGTGTGTGTGGATGTATATTATTAATATATTACCTTCATAATGTGTGTGTGTGTGTGTGTATTATTAATATATTTATTACCTTTATATTGTGTGTGTATGTGTGTGTGTGTGTATGTGTGTATGACTATGTATTATTGGTTTATATATTCCATTCAGTGTGTATGTGTGTGTATTATTATTATTATTAGTATTATTATTATTAATAATACTACTAATAATAACTATTTTATTTTATTGTTTCAAACATTATAAAAATGAAACTATATATTTGTTCTTATTAATATGTACTTATTGAAATATACAGAAGAGTAAGTGATCATATGATATTGTTGCCTTCAAAACATTCTTGTAGTTTGAAGGAAAGTTGAAAATTATAAAGATGTAAAATGGCAAATTATGGAGTATTTAGATGCTGTACTGTGAGCCTTTTAATATGTTATATATTATCGTTAATTATCACTCTTAATATACCTGGCAAAAACTTTTGGTATATATATAAAAAATAAATATATATATATATATATGTTTTGCTTTAAACAAAATTTCTAACATAAATCTAAATAGTGAATGCATTTGTATATCTACAATTGCATTATTTTATAAAGAAACTTTAAAATTAACCTTATAGTAATTTTTTTAAATATTAGGAAAAAATAGTGGAGTTACTAAAATAACATTCAATCCTTCAGATGACAAATAGAGCATTAAATATTAAATTTTGTTTTTTTTTCTTCCAAATTGTTCATTTTATTTGCTCATTCCTTTTTTAAATCCCTTAATTTTCATGTAGTCCCAGGTGTTTGGACTCCACTGTATCCTTTTATCGTTAATTGTTTTTGCTTACAGCGTCTGTTCTTGCGACAAGCAGTTTCAATAATTTTTCACCACCTTTATCTTTCTTTGTTTTTTGCCAGAGAGTAAAGGTCTCTCTGCATTTGCATTGCATTTTTTTTTTTTAACGGCTGAATTCTGGCACTCTCTAGTTGCAGCTTGTTTAATTCTTCCTGCCGTCCATATTAATTATGCATTTGTCCTTTTTTATTTCTTCTCAAAAGCGAGTGGGATTCTCATTACCACGTTTTGAGTGATAAAATTGGCTCATTGACCATGCTGTCCAACTTACCAAAGCATTAACACTACATTTATTTCCAAATGAGACGTCCGGCACTAACTCTAAAACTATTTTATTTCCATATAATATTTTACACACACTTATTTTGTTACCTCTTATTATCCGATTGGCCAGACAACATATCCACAAACAGATTAGTTTATTAGACAAACGTTTTGTTACACTTTGTTTACAGTATGTGCACATACAGTGTATAAATGTACCGTATTTACATAATTCAATGCAAGAACGCTATATATGGGTGCAGATATGGGTGAAGAAAGATCCCTCTTGCTCTCATGTTTATTTATGATTTGTTTAAAGGTGCCCTATAATGAAAATCTTGGTATACCAAGGCATAGTAGAATAATATAAGATCAGTATATGGAAATAGGCATACTGTGAGCCTCAGACACCACCGTTTCCTTGTTTTCATGTAAATTCCACAAGTGTAAAACCTGGGTGGACAACGGGCCAATCAGAACACTAAACAAACTGTGATGAGACTCACGGGCCATGCCCTCATCATTTGCATGAAAGCCTATTTTAGGTCATTCATCCAGACCTGACGAGCAGCCACATCATCGCGAGAACACGACTCTGAAATCATTAATATGCATGCCTTAGGCTGCGTTTGGTAAGCCAACCGTTTTCTAGTGACACAACAGTAATAATTTTTCTCCCTTTAGGTTTTTTTAAGCATATATATTTACTTACTATGTATGTGGGATTTTTATTTTGAAAACACAAGCCCCAAATTGTTTACTGTGC
This sequence comes from Danio tinwini, assembly GCA_903798205.1. Lineage (NCBI taxonomy): Eukaryota > Metazoa > Chordata > Actinopteri > Cypriniformes > Danionidae > Danio > Danio tinwini. Next base: position 20,754,917 of record CAIGQZ010032813.1, on the reverse strand, counting down.
ATTGCTGGGCAATGGCAGCACTAGACATGTTTCAGACTCACCTCAGGACACAAAATGCAAGGTTTACAGATTACACATTTATTCATCTCCACTCTGAAGAGGCGTAAGGTATGTTTAATTACATATTTTGTTAATTTATCATATTTATTCTGAAATTTAATGCATATGTTTTAACAAACGCATGTAGACTGCTGAATCATGTCAAATCCTGGTCAAATCACTCATCTTAACTGTCATCTGTTCATGCAAAGGTTGATATTAATTCCTGGCTTTGTTTTCTTTGACTGTAGCTTCAAAAAACAATGCAATACATCTCTATCACTCTCTTTTGTCAAGTTTAGTTATAATTTAGTCTTTATCCACAACAGATCTGGTGAGCAAAGCAGGTTAACGTTACTCTGATTGGGTTTATATTTGTCCGTGTTCAGCATTCATCATGCTGTGTGTGTGTCTGTGTGTACAGCACGTCAGAGCGGAGCTCATTAATGTTCGTGACACGAAACGTATATGGTCCATCAGCAGGGTTCATACGGTCATGGAAAACCTAGAAAAGTCGAGTAATTTTGACATGCCGTTATCCAGGCCTGGAAAAGTTTTGGAAAAACAGAAAAACCCACAAAGTTTTGGAAAAGTCATGAAAAACAGAAATCTGCGTACTTGAATATAGGTTATTTACTTCTTTTCTGTCCTTGGCCAATCACATACTCTCACAATATTAGTGCGGTGTAAGCATTATCTAAATCAATTTTACATAGATATAAATGTAAATTGAAACTAAATAGATTGTTGCGTGTTTTACGATATGCTGTAGTAAATTTGAACATGCATTGATTTTCTTTTACAACGCATATGTAGACATTGCAGGAAACATTAGGTCATGATAATTTACTTGAAAGGCTTGGAAATATCATGGAAAAGTCACGCAATTTTAGCAGTAAAAATGTGTTTGAACCCTGAATCATGGTCCTTCTGATTCTATGGGTATTTTTTTGAGTAATAAATGAGCTTATAAAACGTTTCTAGAGGTTTTTTTTTTTTTTTACTTAGCGAAGCCATAAACCTACTATGTAGATATCAGAGAACGGTTATTAAACCAATGCAGTATATGGCACCTTTAACGTTTTTTTCCAAACCTTTAAACCACTATAAACCTTTTTTTTTCAAATCAATAACAACTATTTTAAGAAAATATGACAAAGCTACAGCATTGATCACTAATGCCTATCATCAGCACAATAATAATAAAAATAATAGCAAAAAATAAAACATGAACTCATTAGTAATGCAGTAAAACTTAAAGGGCACCTATGATGAAAATTATCTTTTGCAAGGTGTTTGGACTGAACTGTGTGTAGTTATAGTGTGTCCACAGTCATATTGGGGTGATATAAAGACAATAAAACTCCTTTTTTAAATTTTCTGACGTTAAAATAGCATCCAAATCTCTCCCATTTTGATGCCCACTGCAATGTGACGTAGGAGTGCGGTTTTCCCTCTCACTGAATTGATTGACAGCAGCGTATTAACATCTCCATATTAACATATCCACAAGACAGGACGTGCATAAAGCAACCAGGATTAAAAGATCTGTTTAGCTCTCTGTGATCATCTGCACCTCAAGAATGAGTTTTACAAGTTTAAAACCTTTTAAAACAGTGCATGTTTGTAATGAATTACAGCAATTTTACCGTCTTTATCACCACAGCCACATGTCAGTACAATAAAAAAAAAAGCTTCAATCCCGGTTTGTAAACGTTAAATCAGGTTTATTTTGTACATTAACATAACAGATATCCATACAGCAGTGAATAGAAATGGGTATCCTTTCACATTTGCCGTGCAAACAGTGCAAAGTTAAATGTGTGTGCGTGCGTTTGCGCATACTTGGTAAGTACATTGTGTGTGAGACTCATCGTTCCAGGAACTTTAATTAACTCCACAACAAATACATCAAATAACCAAAAGTTCTTACTCTAGTATTTCTCATTATTATCTGTCACTGTGCATTTTATCTGACATGAGACACAGCAGGAAATGGAGGCATGCGTCAGAGTAATAAAGCAAGGTCTCTGGGCTCAGACACGCACATGGGAATGGTGGGCGGGGAAAACCAGCTCATTCGCGTTAAAAGCATAGGCAACAAAAACAGCTACAGTGTGCTCAGAGTTGAAAATCCCCATGTTCTGAAAGGTCTAATAAATAATCTGATGGGTGCTTTGAACTGAAACTTTACAGACACATTCTGGAGGCACAAAAGATTTATCTTAAATTTTGAAAAAGGGGTAAAATAGGTGGTCGTTAACTATATAATATAACCTCCAGAGATAGCTTTTTTCATTGTTTAACACTGAAGACTTTTTGCTGAAACTGTGGTACTTTGTATAAAAGCAAACCAATGAATACTAGCATTTTATTTAGTAAAACAAACAAAAAAAAAAGGCAACATAAATACCTGTGTCTGCTTATGATACATTGAGGTCTTATGAGACTGAAATTTATTTACTCGTTGTGAATTAAAATATTGGGAAATATTCTTGCAGTTTTTTTTTTATTGTGGCAAAAATATTATCTTATTATATCGCTTGACTTGTTTATGCAAAACAAGACAAATGTTTGGGGGGTTTTATTGCTGCGTCGCTTTTCGAGCGACACAGTTTGTGTAATAAATGAAGAAGTGTGTTGTTGCAGCAGAATCTGTCAGTAATGAGATGTTCAGGTCTGCAGCCTCTGGCCTCAGGGATCCTGTGAGAGCTGCAGCTGCAGGATTGAGCTTCACACACAGGTTTATCTGCTGCGGACACACACAAACTTTATCAAACCTTCAAACTCCCTCTATGCAGGATTTCTTTTGGGCAACAGCCACAGTCATGAGAAGCCAGTGTTTGAGATTCATGTCAAATCGTTTACAATCGTTTACATCGTTTAGGTTTTATCTACAAAGCCTAGATATGTGTGTATGTGTGTTTAAGTGACATTTTGTTTGAGGCCATTTTGTTATAGAAACTTTTTATTCTGTGTTAATCATAACACATAATATATAATAACAAATATATATATATATAGTTGAATTATTAGCCCCCCTTTGATTTTTTTTCTTTTTTAAATATTTCCCAAATAATGTTTAACAGAGAAAGGAAATTTTCACAGTATAACTGATAATATTTTTTCTACTGGAAAAAAGTCTTATTTGTTTTATTTCGGCTAGAACAAAAGAGGTTTTTAATTTTTTTAAGAACCATTTTAAGGTCAAAATTATTAGCCCCTTTAAGAACATCATCATTATACAATAACTTGCCTAATTACCCTAACCTGCCTAGTTAACCTAATTAACCTAGTTAAACCTTTAAATGTCACTTTAAGCTGTATAGAAGTGTCTTAAAAAATATCTAGTCAAATATTGTTTACTGTCATCATGGCAAAGATAAAATAAAACAGGTATTACAAATGAGTTATTAAAACTATTATGTTTAGAAATGTGTTGAAAAAAATCTCTCCATTAAACAGAAATTTGGGGAAGAAATAAACAGGGGGGCTAATAATGTGTGCATATTTTGAGTCACTGCTTTTGTAATGGTAAACCTCACTCATTTTACCTTTAAAGGTGCTTGGTCATGATCTTTAGCCTCTTTGTTAGAGCAACCGACTCCCATACAAAGAAATCTCCGGTTCGATCCCAGCTCAGAATGGGATGAGTGCAGTAGAACCGGCAGGTTACACTTTAAAAAAAATTATAATAGAAACGCATAATTTTTTTAAAATTTGCATAAAAATGAATTAGAGCAGTTTCACAAATTTGCGAAGATGGCTTGACAGCGTTTGTTACTGTAGGTTTCATCTTTCGCTCTGAGGTTCAACTCATTTATTATATGGAAATAGAGCTACAGCAGTTTTCCCAGTTTCATTGACATTTTATTGCCACTTTGTGCTGGTTTCCCAGATTATTATCAGATTATTTTTTAACACATAGGATACACATGGTGCTTAATTTTCATATTACTTATGCAATATTATTATTATTATTATTATTATTATTATTGTTTGCGCTTATTAAAATCATAATTTTTGGTGGAAAAAACCTCACTACAATTGGAAAACATGAAAAAATACCTCAAATTTTTATTTGTATTATTATTATTTAAAATCATTGCACCACAGACGAACAGTAAATGTGAAAGTTTGTGTATTCTACAAAGCATATATGTTCATTAACAGATGCGTGATTTGTTTTTTGTTTTTTTAAAAACATTGTCTGTAGCTCATAAAAGCTAGAAAAAAATAAATTATAATAATGTTTTTTTAGATCTTCAAGGATATCCATAAGCTAGTGTGGTACAAAACAATGACAAAATTCACGTTTAGAAGATATAAATCGATATAAGCATGTAAAGCTTGTAGTTTGTCACTTTTGCCTAAATGGATCAACGTTTTTTTTTTCACGATACCTCATGCTTCAGTTTCTCATCAAATCTTAACCAATCAAATGCTCTCTAGTGTCTGACATGCCCTTCTTTTTCCTTTTGCTCATGGTGAACTAACAGCAAGATGGGCGTGGCTAAGGATATGTATATGCAATTGCTATGGAAGCACTCTGTTGACAGCAACAGAAGAACTGACACTACAAATGTGGAAACAAATAGTAAGTAATCTTACATCATAGACTTTGATGTAAGATTACCAAGTGTATTAGCTGCATATTTACCAAACTATGTAAGTTTTTGATATAATGCAGACTTTAAGTACTTTTTTTTTTTTTTGCTTGTACTGTTCATATTGTTTTCTCCTTCGAGTGTATTGGTAATTTAAGACTGATTGCCCTGTTGTGTGCAGACACAGAGGTCTTTTAAGCATTGAATTTGAGCTCAAGCTTCTTGGCTATTATTATCATCTGTGCTCATTTCATTAGCATAAATGATTAAAAGCTTTGCTTGCTAAAGCAGCACAGCCAGCCAGAATTGTGCGTAAAACGGATGCATACTGTTTCCCAAAGGATTACATATGTGAAAATAGCTACTATTCTTCTTCTTTTTTTAAGACAGTCTGTAATCAGGCTTGCAGCTATACACCAGGAAAAGAAAAAGACTAAACGTGGCTAATGATGTGAACAGAAAGTTATGTGTTGTTTGCTCAAACTTGATTTGTTGTACCTGTTGATTGATGGCGAAACAAGCACACCACTGTGTTCGCAGGCCGTGAATAATGAACTTGCGTGGTAGTTGTGAAGTTGTGCTTTTCAAACCCCAGGCCAACTACTTAATTATAAAGACAGAAAAAGTCCCATCGAGGAGAAGAAAAAGAAACCTCATCAGCAAAAAAAAAAGCAAAGAAAAACCTAATAAGAAATATGCTTTTGCAGCACGCTTTATTATTTTCCCCATTCGCTGAATAATTTATACAGGAACAACAAGCTTGGAGGCTGACGTTAAGCTCTTTGTCAATGTCATGGGTTTTGAGAGAACTTCATTTGTTCGATCCTTCACTGCGAGAGAGAGACCACACAAAATCGACGCGGATTTCTCTTTATTTGCTAGCAAAGGAAAAACAAACTTGAGCTTTGTAACACTGCTTCTTTTCCCATGCCGAACAACATTCATCTGCTCTCTTGGGAAGCGGCCCACCAGCTTTGTCTCATTATGACTGTAAATTCGTTCTGGAGACACAAGATCCGACATTCCAGAGGAGAACTTGGAATGGCTGTGATGTGCTTTTATACCTCTTTGCATTTGTGAAGAATTGATACTGGACTACTTGCATGCCATCGCCAAGAGTGATGTCATCGTGTTAAAGGGATAGTTCACCCAAAACATGACATTTGGCCATACATGTTGCAAACTATAGTTCTTTTGTTTTTGTTTTTTCGAACACAAAAGAAGATATTTTGAAGAATGTTGGAAACCTGTACATATTGACTTCCATTGTATTTGTTTTTCCTACTATGGATGTGGTTTTATAGTTCTTTGCATTTGTGAAGAATTGATACTGGACATCCTCCACTTAGAAACCAGATTTCTTTTGTTTGTGTTTTGTCAAACTAAAAAGAAGATATTTTGAAGAATGTTGGAAACCACCATTGACTTTCAAAGTATTTGTTTTTTCTACTGTAGATGTGCTTTTATAGCTCTTTTCATTTGTGAAGAATTGATACTCGACTAATCGCATGCTATACGCTATCATCGCCAAGAGTGATGTCATCGTGTTAAAGGGATAGTTTACCCAAAACAATGACATTTGGCCATTATTTACTCATCTTCCACTTGTTCCAAACCAGAGTTCTTTCGTTTGTGTTTTGTTGAACTCAAAAGAAGATATTTTGAAGAATGTTGGAAACTTGTTACCATTGACTTCCATTGTATTTGTTTTTCCTACTATGGATGTGCTTTGCATGGTATACGTTCCCATTGCCAAGAGTGATGTCATCATGTTAAAGGGATAGTTCACCCAGAAAGTGATATTTGGCCATCATTTATTTATCCTTAACTTGTTGCAAACCAGAGTTCTTTTGTTTGTGTTTTGTCAAACTCAAAAGAATATATTTTGAAGAATGTTGGAAACCTGTAACCATTGACTTTCATAGTATTTGTTTAGCCAATTATGAATGTGCTTTTATACCTCTTTGCATTTGTGAAAACTTGATATACTGGACTATTCACATGCTATATGCGGCCATCGCCAAGAGTGATGTCATCGTGGTAAAGCGATAGTTCACCCAAAACAATGACATTTGGCTATCATTTACTCATCCTCAACTTGTTCCAAACCAGGTTGAATTTTTTTGTTTTGTTTTTCTGAACACAAAAGAAAATATTTTAAATGTTAAAAACCTGTAACCATTGACTTTTAAAAGCATTTGTTTTTCCGACTATGGAAGTCAGTGGTTACAAAATTCTTCAAAATATATCAAAAACCTCAATTTGGAACAAGTGGAGGATAATTTTCTGAATTTTCATTTATTTACAGGATTTTTTATTTTGTGGTGAACTATCCCTTTTCCTCAAGTGTGATTTGCTGTACAGTGTTTGCTTTTTTTGTGTTGTAAAAGTTTTCTCCCACAAATATTCAAAAACGTTTATTTAGTTACATTTCATTTGTCTAGACCTCTTCATACTATTTTTATTGCTACTTGGTTTTAAGTGTATAATTTGGTTGTTTCTAGCTATTTGTTTAGTTTCTTTACTTTCGTTTCGCTGCTATTGCTGTATGTTCTGATATGCTTTGGCTTGTTTTATTTAGTTTTTGTTTGAATTTTTGCTTTTGTTTTGGTTTTTGATTTGTTTTATTTATTTATTTTGTTTGCTTAAGTTTGTTCTGATATGGTTTGGTTTGTGTTTTATTTTAGTTTCAGTAGATATTTTTTATTATTTTGCTTGATGGGAAGTTGTTTAATTTGTTTTATGGATGTGTTTTTGAATTAACTGTTTGTTTAATTCCTTGTTTCACTTTCATTCTGTTGCTTTTGTTTTTTGTTCTGATACGTTTATTTTATTTAGTTTTTGTGTTAACTTCAATGTTTATATTTAGTTTGTTTTAGTTTATTTTAATTTTAATTTTTTTAATTTGTGTTCTGATGTTATGGATTCTGTTTTATTTTAGTTTAGTTTCTGCTTTTATTTTGTTTAGTTTTTTTTTTTTTTTTTGAGTGGTTGATAAATTGATTAATTGATTTTTATTTTTTATTTCTGTAGCAATGAGAGCGATATTGTTTCATATTTATGGAGCAGATAAAAAACATCACATTTATAGTTTTCCATCGTATCACTGTAGGCTAAATAAAACAATATTTTCTCAAAGATTTTATTTTTTCAAAGCGTTTATCACTCGTGCTGCAATGCTTTTTTGTTTTGCTTTCAAAGTGAGCAGACTCTTGATTGGCTATATTTTTCATTTCTTCTGAGAAAAGGCCTTTATTTTCATACTTTGTACAGTAGTTGTGCATTGATTTATTCTTCAAAGCCTCTCGTCCATCACAGTCAGAACTCCATGTGAATTTCATCAGTAAATGGTCACTTTCTAAAAAACATCTTCAGAAATCGTCCTCAGAAAACACCATCTGCAGTCCTGTCATTTCATTGCATCATTGCAAAACTTTTTGAAATGCACCTTCTGACATCCTCAAAGCTCCAGGTCTTCACGGTCGATTTTGCTTTTTGTGTTGATGCGCCGTTCTGTTGTTGGCCTCAGACGTGAATGGACGCCTCCATTATGAGACGGCAGTCAACTTCAAAGAGCCCAAACCCTGCGTTAATGCAGTCTGATTAGTATAAAGGGTGGCCCTCCAATACTCAAACACCTGCTCTGGGTTTTTTGAGAGTGGCTTTTTTCCAGATCCTGTTAAAAAGGCATTATGAATCATTTCGCTCTAATTAGCGTCTCCAGAAGTTAATTACAATCCACACCGGACACTTTGCCAAGTATTACTTTTTTCCCCTAATGTACAGTTGAAGTCAGAATTATTACCCCCCCCCCCCCCCCCCGGGGTCTAATAATATTGACCTTAAAACTGTTTTAAAAAATTTAAAACTGCTTTTATTCTTGCTAAAATAAAGCAAATAAGACTTTCTCCAGAAGTAAAATATTATAGGAAATACTGTGAAAAATGTCTTCTGTGTTAAACATAATTTGGGAAATTTTGAAAAAGAAAAAAAAAAGAAAGGGCTGATGATTTTGACTTGAACATGTATTTCCTATCGGCTTAAGGCTTTGAGTTTTCCCACAGAGTTCACGGACATATTTCCTCCTCCATGGCAACTGAATCCTTGGAGACTTGGCCATGTTTCCCCTGGAAAACGTCTTATGGGGGATTTGAAGGGTGTTAATCCGTGGATTTCGGTCGCTCGCTGAGACACAACAGTTTGCATTATTTGTTCCAGTTTCTCACCCCTAACAGTGACGGATACGAGCGCTGGTCCGGTTAAGACTCCAGCAAAAGCCGAGTGCTTGATCTTCTGTAAGGACATCTAAAGATTTCCTTTACCCCTCCGTCAAGCTGTTCGATCCTCTTTTTCCTGCTAATAGGCAGAGAGACGTCTGCTGTCATGCGGTGTCACCAGCGGGTCTGAGCCACTAACAGATCAATGCCAACACTGCTAGTTACAAGAGAGCACCTTGGAGATGTGGTCAAGAACGGCGGGAAGAGTTTGATCAATGTTTGAGCCGTCATGTGCTCATTTATGCTACCCTGAGCTCTAGAAACCGGTCCAATGTAGACACAGTTTCAGTGGTGCAGTTATAATAGTGTTATTCTTTTATGTGTGCAACAACCAACTGGGTCAAATGGCAAGTTTTTACTAGTAATGTAATCTTTTAAAGAGATTGTTCATGCTAAAATGAAAATTTCCTCCTAATTAACTCACTGTCACACTGTAAAAAAAATGGTTGTGATTATATTAAAATATTGATACATCTAACTATCGCAATAATTACTTTTACGATAGTGTATCAATAGTCCAACCTCAAGTATTGATTCAAGTTGTGCAAAAACGACCTCCTCCTCCACTCCTGTACATGTTGCTAACTCGCAATCAACAAAACGCCAAGTAGTACAGTATCAGAAGTAAGCAAGAGTGAGCATGGCGGAAAATGTAAAGGTGCCTCCAGCTTTTAGAGCTGAAGTGTGGCTGCACTTTGGTTTTAACGCTATATTAGAAAGTACTGAATTAGACAAAAAAAAGCCATTTTTAAGCTTTGCAATATTTATAGTTCTCTGTTCACTCACACTGTGCAGTTCTAATGAATTGGAATGGATGGAAAATAAATTAGAATTGAAATTTTTATTTGTCTGCCGACTTTATCAAGTTGTCAATGAATAATAACCGTATTTACGGTGAATAACCGTAAATTGACTTTCCCAGAATTTCCTGCATGGCACATCACTTTTTATGCTTTTTATTGACATTTTAAGTTGTTTCCCCATCAGATATGTACATTAGAGATTTCTGTTACATCTAATGTTGATAAACAATGTTTATTTCATGACTTTAATTTTGTGCGTGTTACCATACTGGTGTTTAGTAGCTGAGTGAATAACACTGAGCACCTTCTTTACACTGATAAACTTTTGAGCTTGTGGGAAAAGTTGTTTGTGATGAGCATTGGTTCATTATGTAACTTTCTCATCACCACCTGCATATGGCTGTGTCAACGTGTCTATCTGTGTAACAAAAGATGTGATGTGTAGATGTTGGTAATTCAAAATACAGACATAATACCTGTATAAATTAATGAAATACGGTAGTTTACTGTAAAAATAAGAAATCACTTTTACGGTTTGTACTGTATTTTTACGGTGAAATACTGGCAACCACAGCTGCTGTTTTTTTTGGGTTTTTTTTCCGTAAATTGTACTGTTTTATTTTTTTACAGGTCATTTGAGAAAGAGGTGACTCTTTTAATATTTAGCAGAACATTTTAAAGATGATTTTAAGCTTAAATTGTGTTTTTTAGTGATTTATATAATGCAAGTCAACAATACTGGCAATTGAAAGTCGAAAAAAAAATGTATACAAACAAAACATTTTTATTTTTGGCTGTACTATATACCTTTAATCTTTTGTGTTTACATCATTTGTTTCTGAGAAGCGTCTTTATCATCTTTAATATTTTGCTATTGTTCATTTTATTAATATATATTCTTAAATGTGTTTTTCATCCTTTTATTGTTTCATTTTGTGGCATTTTTGGATTATACCTTAGATATAAATTCTGATTATGCACTTTTAAAAACTGAAAATGAATTTTAATTAATACAATGAATACAATACATTTATTCTTGTCCTTTTCTTTTTAAATATATATATATATATTTATTTTTTTTGCATAATTGGAATTGCTGTCCAAAAATTTGTGTTTTAAAAAAAACAAATTAATACTTTTATTCACCAAGGACACATTACTGTTGTTACAGTACATCATTTTAGATGTTAATAATAAACAAAGGGTGTTGACACATAATTAAACATATAATAGTTTATTGTGTGTGTGACCAATGGATGGAGAAAGAATCAACTGAAAACCAAATATCATTGCAATTGATTATTTATTGCCCATACTTCCAGTTAAAACAAGTGAGAAAAAATTGTACAGTGAAAGAAAAATAATTACAATAAATAAATGATAATTTACCTGTTGGAGAGGAGGTAGTTGGAGGGGCTTAAATCAAAGAAATAAACATAACAAAACATACTAACTGTATTAAACAAACTAAACATCAAAATAAAAGCATGAAAAGAAACATCTTTAACGTATCAAATGTCTTAACTAAACTACTATAACTACAACACAAAACATACACAAAACAGCACACTCTCCTGAACCTAATGAAATAATACAAAGATGAATCGGAGTGTTGTATATGTATACCGCGCCACTTGCTCACTTCTACACCCTCTCTTACCTCAGAGAGGATTGATTACTTTTGATTACTCAAACAGGTATTAGTTAACTGGATGAGTTCACAAACAAACATTGACACTGCAATCTCAAAAGATTTTAGACAAGAGCGCTAATCACAAACCAAATAAAAACACGTTCTCTCAGACTTGTCCTCACAGAGACCCACAGAAATCAAAAGCCCCTTTCACACAGCAATACAGGTAAATATCCGAAAAATTACTGGAGCGACTTTACTGGTAAATTTAAAAAAGCTCTGTTCACGCACGCAAGGACATTTCAGAATTTTTCCAGAAAAGGCCATTAGCAAATCCATTCTGAAATGCTGGTAAATTCGGACATCATTAACCAATAATGACCTCTACACAGCTGCGATTGTTTTTGTAAACGTAATAGGGATCCAGCTTAATGGTTTCACTTTTATTTAAAGCTTTAGCATTCATGCAGCTTATCCCAGAAACATCCAAAGGCAGTAGCACTAACCACAGCTAAATGTTTACACATTTGACTACATTACAAATTCTGTGGATGGATAAGTATTGTGAACAACTTATATGAAAACATATGGAGGAACACTTTCGCATGTCGAGATGTACATAATATGTGTGTGTGATGGCGCTCACCGGAGCACTCTTAAGGCCGATTTATACTTCTGCGTCAAGAGCACGCGTATGCTACGGCGCAGCCTACCCGTGGACGCATAGCCCCTCGCCTGCGTCAAGTGATCGGTGTGACCCACGGCGCAAGCCTCGCACGTAGCCATGCATTTATACTTCTGCGTGCTGTTTCTGTTTCTCTGCAATACACTTCCGAAACGCTAGCTGGCAGTGGGTGTTTATGTTTCTCTGTGTCGAGTTTCTTCGCTGGTGTTTTGTTTTTTCTGAACACTTCCTTAATGTACAAGTGGCTCAAATTCGCTCATTTTAAGGCGGGAACCAGCGGACGTGCAACAACTTTAATCATCAACCCTAATCTAAAGTGAGGACTATTTATGCTTTATAAATCCCTTATGAATGACAATTATCAAAATACGACATAAAATTGGATAAAACAACAACAAAGTTGTTTAAACAAAGTTTAAAGAAAGTTTAAACTGTACAGTCATTTTATTTTACATAACATTGCAAAGATTTATTTTTCATTTGATACAGTTTCATTTGTGAATCTTCAAATGAATAAAAATGAATGTCATTTATGTTCTTTTTTCCTGTTTAGAATTTAACTGAGCTTTTAACTGTCATTTATGAGGGATTTATAAAGCATAAATAGTCCTCACTTTAGATTAGGTCACAAAACTGCATGAAGTTGAGTTAATAAAGCATTTATTAACATGCAAATTAACTATTAATATATGCCTGAATGATATGATATATAAATGTTTATTTGAACAGTTTATTAATCATTTACTTACACATTCTATATGATCTTAAAAAACACCAACTATGCTTAAATAACTGGTTTGTAAATAATGCAATACTTAATTTAGTAATGAAAAACAAACAAATTATGAAAGTACAATTATTAAACAAATTATAAATGTGCTTATAAGTCAAGAATACAGCATTTGTAGCTTCAGTTATAAACTGCTTACTAATGTTTATTAATGTAAAGTTAATGCTTAACAGATAATGAATTTACTATTTGCTAATGCTTAATAAATGGTTCATAGTTATATTATAAAGTGCTACTAAATGTTCTGCTAAAATGAGCATTTTTATCAGGCTCCTATGTGTAGGTTCAGTAATTTAACTTTTATGGCAAAAAATAAGTTATTTTCAAGGTCTTTAAAGTAAAAAAAAAATCAACATAAACAAAGGAGGCTGAAAAAAGTTCATTTTTGACTGAAATTTCAGATGGCACTTAAAGGTTTTTGCATCTGAACTCTTCATATTAAAAACCTGCCTTTAAGAATTGTAACATTTCAAAATATATACATTTTTACTGTATTTTAGTCGTGAGCAATGGCTTTTTATAAGTTACTCTTTAAATGGTTGCCTATAGTTCAAAATCTACAGGGATTTACAGTGCTGTCATTATCTTGTAGTCCTGGTATAGTTTGGTTACCCGCTTGTGCAGTTTTGAACTTATAACTATTTTTCTCAGAAAATATGTTTCTAAAGGTGAAATTTTTACCAGATGTTGGTAGCAACCAAAGAAATCCATATATGCAAAGAAAACAAATCTAATTAGTTTACAAATGAGGTTATGTGTAATAAAATGAAATGACTCAGGGAAAAAGTATTGAACACATGAAGAAAGGAAGGTGTAAAAAGGCAGTGAAAGCCCAGACAGCAGCTGAAATCTTTCAGTTGTTCTTCTTCTTCATTGTAAATTAATATTAGCTGCTTCAGTCTAACATCTACATTATCAGGTGATGAAGATGAAACCAGGGTGGACATTTCACCAAGACAATAATCCAAAACACAGCCAAGAAACTTTCAAATGTTTCAGAGAAAGAAAATCAGGCTGTAGAATGGCCCAACCAATCACCTGACTCGAATCCAATAGAAAA
>CAIGQZ010032813.1:20707479-20731023 GCA_903798205.1 Danio tinwini | reverse complement strand
TGTGTGTGTGAAGCACACTTGGCAATAAAACTGATTCTGATTCTGATGTGATTTAAAATTAATGCATCAAAAAACAAAACAATATTTTTATTATATTGACACATGAAATAAAAGAAATCATTGGGGAAGATATTAGAATATTTATTTAAATTTAGAATATTTAATTTAGAGTAGAGCTTAAAATAGCTCAAAAATAGATTAAAATAGATCAAACATTCATTCCTTCATTCATTCATTTCCCTTTGGCTTAGTCTATTTCAGAAGTCACCACAGCGGAATGAACCACCAACTATTCCAGCATATGTTTTATGCAGTGTATGCCCTTACAGCCGCAACCCAGTACTGGGAAACCCTCATACACTCTCACATTCACACACACACATACACTGCAGCCAATTTAGTTTATTCAATTCACCTACAGCACGTCTTTTGACTGTGGGTGTAATGGGAGCACCTGTAGGAAACCCACGCCAACACGGGGAGAACATGCAAACTCCACACAGAAATGCCAACTGACCCAGCCAGGGCTCTAACTAGCGATAGTCTCACTGTGAGGCCACAATGCTAACCACTGAGCCACCGTGCCACCCATAGCTAAAAAAAAAATGATATATATATATATATATGTATATTAACTATACATTAAATAAAAATAAAAAAGTTAAATAAAATGTTCAATTACAGTTAAAAGAAAAAAATTAAAATAGTTACGTAATGACGTTTATTTTTATGATATTGCATTGGAATTTAAACTCAATGCAACAAAAAGTTGAAAAAACTATGAATTAAATTGAAAATAAATTTAATAAATGTAAAATGTTTTAAAAAAAAAAAATATATATATATATATATATATATATATTTCATATTAATTAATTGCTTTGTGATTTTTAAACGAGTGCATCAAAACTCCCTGGAGGAGAAAAACAATATTTTAATTGTTGTACTTGTTTTAACTGATTAGTTCAAAATAAAAATAAAAAGCTTGATTTATCTCTTTTTTTCCCCCCATGGCTCTTTTGGAGCCAGCATAACGAGTGTGATATTTCTTATCGGCGTGAATGCTAAACACGCAGAAGAAGCACTTTATTGTGTTAAAACATGTTTTTCAGACATTATCCCGAGTTACAGCATCGATCCCAGCTATTAGCCTGGGAGAATTCAACTTGATAGGAGAAATCAATCTGCCAGTGCTGTTACGTTCCTTTCCATCAGCACTTGTTTCACTCAGTTAATGCAGAATAATGGTTGCTCCAAGCCATCGCTGGTCAAGAACGGCGGAGGAAGTCATTTTGCTGCACTTCATTGCAACAGTCATCTCATAAAAAAACAAAAAAATGCAATTAGAATGCATTAATTAATAGCAAATGAACTGCTTTCCTCTGTGTTTTCCTCTAATAGCTGCTTCTACCGCTTTGATAAATGATCTGTTCATTCGCCACTACCATAACGATCTGATGCATTGATATTTTTTTGCAGTGTGAGTGTGTTTATTAGTGTGTTAATATGTGCTGTGTGTTTCACACAGGAGCATATGATCCTGTGCAGGTTTGCGGATCAGACGGCTGTCAGTTTACCACCCGAACGACGCTTAATCGGTGAGATGATTTTGTTTTTTTGGCAGCTGGACAGAGCTGTTGTGCTTTAACAATTAATTGGAGGACATTTTTTAGGGTAGGAGGAAGCTGCATTATTGAAGGATTTATTGTATAGTCAAAATCTGCCTGTGTGAGACTCAAAACAATTACAAACCGATTAAAATATTCAACTTTAACTATTAAAATGTTGCTTGAAATTAGGTTGGGTTACTTTATTAGGTAGATTTGATTTGTAGTCAAGAGTCCTCAAACGGCGCTATAAATAAACGGCGTTACTAATGGCGATACTTTTTTCAGGTACGAGTACTAGGGTTGTCACTATACTGGAATTCGATACCAATCGATACTGAAGTTTTAAAAACGTTCATTTCCCACTAGCATTTGAGCGCTACTGAGCACATTAAACAGCGCTGATTTGCCATTGTGTTCACGTGCTTAACAGAAATGACTGTGATTGGCCGTAAAGGTCATTAGTTCACCGAACTCACCGCTGTTTACTGAGTGTAACTAGATACTGGGACACTGGAGCGTTTCAAAGTCACGTCGATCAGCTGGTTTGTCTATAAGCTGACATACGAGCGATCTGCTTATGAATGGCGACTTTAAAACGCTCCAGTGTCCCTGTATTTGTGGTTACACGCAGTAAACAGAGGTGACATCACAGTCATTTCTGTTGAGCATGTGAACACAACGACAAATCAGCGCTGTTTAAGAATGTGCTTAACAGCGCTCAAATGTTAGCAGGAAATGGACGTTTTTAAAATTTCAGTATCGATTGTTATCGAATTCCAGTATTGTACAACCCTAACGAGTAATCAAATGAATTACTATTTCCCCCATTACAATGCTGTTGCCATTACTGACAATAAAATAACTATAATTGAGAACACTTGACAACACAACAACAACACAATTGAGGTTTTCATGCGAGCAGTGTCTCTCTCAGCCATACCGCTCTTTCTCTGGGGTGGGTGGGTGTGTTTGAGGCTGAGGCGGGACACATAACCAACCAGTGATGATGATTAGTTGTGTGGTGAACATGGTGTAACTGAGAATGTGATGATTGGCTTAGATAAAGTATATTTCCACTGTTTGCCAATCAAAGGCAGAGTATTCCCTCCATACCACCACCAGTGTGCAGAATCCACTTGGATGATGCTATGGCAGCCATAGGACAATGGCAACTAAGAAAAAATAACATGCTTAATTATAACCCTAAACTAATTTGAAATATTACAATGCAAGTCATAAAAGCACATCAATAACGCTAAAATAAAACAATAAAATATTTCATTTTGTTTTATACCTAATTATGTTTTATACCCTACTGTTAATTAACATTAATTGTGATTCACAAGTGTTTTGCGTTTATTTACGGTTGTGAATTGCTTTATGGGACCTTGATCTCTGCTCTGTCGTCTTAGACAAAAAGTCTTGTCACTATAATAATGTACAGTATAGAATATAAAGTCATGGTGCAGTGGAAAAAGTATTGTGTATGACTTCCACGAGCTTGGAGGACTGCATCCATACATCTCGGCAGTGACTCAAATCACTTATTAATAAAGTCATCTGGAATGGCAAAGAAAGCGTTCTTGCAGGACTCCCAGAGCTCATTAAGATTCTTTGAAATCATCTTGCCTCCTTAATCTTAATCCCAGATGCTGAATAATGTTAATGTCTGGTGACTGGGCTGACCAAGCCTAGAGCACCTTGACCTTCTTTGCTTCAGGAACTTTGATGTGGAGGCTGAAGTATGAGGAGTGCTATCCTGCTGAAGAATTTGCCCTCTCCTGTGTTTTGTAATGTAATGGGCAGCACAAATGTCTTTATACATCAGGCTGTTGATGTTGCCATCCACTCTGCAGATCTCTCACACGCCCCCATACTTAATGTAACCCCAAACCATGATTTTTCCTTCACCAAACTTGACTGATTTCTGTGAGAATCTTGGGTCCATGCGGGTTCCAATAGGTCTTCTGCAGTATTTGTGATGATTGGGATGCAGTTCAACAAATGATACATTGGAAAAATCTACCTTCTGCCACTTTTCCAAATGATCAACTAGATGTCAAGTTATTATTTGTTGCTCTTACATCTGGGATAGACGACAAGACTTTTGTCAGGTAGTGTATATCACTTTAAACTATTAAAAATGTTAATAAAAGTCATTTTTTCAAACTTTTCAAGGTTAAAAGTTGTTGGAAGAAAGATCAAGTTTCCATAATGCAATTTAAATGCAAAAATAAAAACAAGAATCACAAAATATGAAAAACTGCTCATTTCTGGATATTTTTTTGCAATGTGGCTTGACCTTCCACTGGACATTTAAGAGAACTGTAAATGTTTCTCCAGACAGACAGCACTAACTTAAGTTCCCAGTAAAGCATTTAAGTTGAATATAAACAGTGAATCTCTTAACTATTTAAGTCTGTATTGAAACACTGAACCGAGATCAGACAGACTCTCGCCGCTCCGTGACCTCTTTCTCTCCCAGACACACGCGGTCTGATCGCACTAAATCTGACACCGATGTCATCTTTCATCCCGCTCGCCATCTTTTACAGCCTTCTCACAAAACACATGCTAACCGGTGCCAGTCAGGAGCTGATTATTACTCTTTGATAAGATCATGAAGATCGTTTTAAAGCCTATAGTGCATCTTTTTTCTTTTCATGTTTTTTCAAAAACATTTTTCTTTAGATTTTTTTTTTTGTTTGTTCTTTGAAAAAAACTATATTATAATTATATTATGCATTAATATTATAGTTAAACTTATAAGACTTAGGGATTTTTGGTTGAATTATTTTTCTATATACTACCTGACAAAAGTCTTGTCGTCAATCTCAGTAGTAAAGAGCAACAAATAATAATTTGACATCTAGTTGATCATTTGGAAAAGTGGCAGAAGGTAGAGCTGCATCCCAATCATCACAAATACTGCAGAAGACCTATTGGAACCCGCATGGACCCAAGATTCTCGGTTATATCCGCGGGCTCTGTGGATAATCCGTATGTTGGTCGGGTAACAAAAAAATACATTATGATTAATTGCGGGTGGGTTGCGGGTCATAGCAGTTAACCAGCAAAAAAGCAGAGAGTGGACTTCGCAGAATGTAAAGATGAGATGCCCAAAATAATGGATGAAGTGGAAGAGTACTGTGCAAACTTTCAGTTAGAGGAGTCATGTGAGGAAAAAGTGAGGAAAATCTGCTATCCTTCTTGGAGAAACAAGGTCGCTTCTTAACATGACTGCAGTGCCTTGCCTTGCGGTGCGAGCGAATGCTCATTTAGTGCAGCTGGCCGTGTTTTGGAGGGGAGGCAGAATCGCCTGAATCCAGGCACAGTAGTTGCTATTCTGTTTTTGCACAGTGCAAAGAAAAAGGCCAAGTAAACATAATATAGCTGCCATTTAGACTGAAAAGACACCATTTTTGTTATCTTTTTTTCTGTATATGTAAAAGCAGAATCTGCTGTTAATAAGGAACGCTGACCTATCATCATGCTTAAAACAAAGAATTTGAATTATTAAAGTGTTGATCGGGTGCGGATATATATATATATATATATATATATATATATATATATATATATATATATATATCAGATAAAATAATAAGTGCGGGTGGATGTTTAGTATGAAGGAGCGGATTCGGGTAACATTTCAGCTGATCCACGCATCTCTATTGCAGAGATGTATGGATGCAGTCCTCCAAGCTTATGGGAGTCATACACTATTCATTTTTTTTCCACTGCAGCATGACTATATTCTATACTGGACATTATTTCTGTTTAGTGACAAGACTTTTGTCTGAGCAAAATCAGATCTTACCGTCATAATTAAATAATTAAAAATCAAGGCATGATCATATTTTATTTATCTAGAAGCCTTTGCCTTTTATATAAGCCACTTCTGATACCAAATGATCAGCTAGAAGTCAAGTTATTATTTATTGTTCCTAAAACTTGTATAGGCGACAAGACTTTTGCCAGGTAGTGTACATCACTCATTGTGTACATTGCTCATATCCACTAATGCTAATTTATCAATAATCATTTTAGTTTTGCTTTATTTAATGCTAGTTTATTAAGCTTTTCATTTCTTGTTTGCCTTCTTCTTTTTTAATTAACAGTAACTTTTTGGAGTTTTGCAGAACTTTAAGGACAATTCAGATGGCTTTGACATTTTTGACTCATTTATTAAAACCACAAGTTACACATTTATTCTGTTAAACTCTTTGAAGTGTTTTGACCTATAGACTCTCCGTTTGTTTTTACAAGCTGAAGGTCAGAAAGTCTGTGCCAAGAACAGACCATTAATTAAAGTGTGAAACGTGTGTCGCATTGACTTAATACAAAGCTCTGTTCATTTGGTTTCAGACAGTAAAATGCTGCATTTTAATTGGGTTCTGTTTTAATTAACAGTAGAATATCTGAATATTTTCAGCGTAGATATCTATCCAATAAAGATGCGTTTTTTTAATTAATGTAATTTGTGAAATGTGCAGGGAAGCGCTGTATGGGACTGGTGGATCTGGACCGCAGCTGGGCCGCAGAGGCTCATGGGTATTCTGTGAGGGTGATGACCATGATCCCTGAGGGATGTTCACCTAAGAACAATATGCTGGTTGGAGAACCGACAGGATAACACCAGCTCGCTGAGAAATCCTGTTTTCAAGATGACACAGGACTACAAATACCTCAGCGGACATAGTGTATTTAAGAATTATTTTCATTGTTTTATGTTTCTCTTCAAGTTTTAACATGATAGATCATCAAAAACATTGCTTTAAGTCATCATTTAATCACACAGTCTTGTTTATGAAGTTTTTTAAGAGCCACAAAAGGAGTATTTTTTAAATAATGTTTGTGCACAACCATTACATTACATTAAAATATTGATTACATTGATTCAACTTTGTTTTTAATGCAAAATTAACAAAGACTGGTGCTGGGATGTTTTGTATATTCCAAGGTTTTTAGTTAATTCAATTCAATTCATCTTTATTTCTATAGCAATTTCACGACATAGAAGTTCTAGTAAACTGAAATTATCAGTCTAGTTTTCAGAGTTGAAGTTCAGTTCAGTTCAGTGTGGTTTAATATTCACTGCTGGAAATCCAAACACTAAAGAGCAAATCCATTGATGCACAGCTCCACAAGTCCTAAACCAAGCAAGCCAGTGGCAACAGTGGCGAGGAACAAACATCACCAATTGACGAAAGTGATGGAAAAAAAACTCGAGAGAAACCAGGCTCAGTTGGGCACGACCATTTGTCCTCTGGCCAAACTTCTTGTGCAGAGCTGCAGTCTAGGTGCCAGAGGCTGGAGAACGCTGGACGTCCATTGTGGAGATTATATTATATTATATTATATTATATTATATTATATTATATTATATTATATTATATTATATTATATTATATTATATTATATTATATTATATTTATTGGGTTTAGTGAAAAAACGATGTAAAATTCATTGTAATATAATGACAAAATGCTCAGATATTTAGTTTTTGAGTCAAATAAAGTAGTAAATAATATATTTCTGTATTATTATTATCATTTTTTTTGCACGTTACAGTATGGTGATGTATACAAAGAGAATAAAATAGATGATTCACCATATAATAATAGTAATTGTTTGTTGCATAGATTTTTTAATAATAAATGAATTGATGATGGTTTGAAATCTATGAGACGTGTTGCGTTGGGACCAGTCTATGACAATTTTGCATCCTTTTTACACCAATTTAATGGTGGAGCGCTAGAATAATACCAGGTGTGTGAATTCATTCATTTATTTTCTTTTGGCTTAGTCCCATATTTAGGGGTCACTACAGTGTAATGAACTGACAACTTTTCCGGCATGTGTTTTACGCAGCAGATGCCTTTCCAGCCACAACACAGTACTGGGAAACACCCATACACTCTCGCATTCACACTCGTACACTATAGCCAATTTAATTTCTCCAATTCACCTGATCTACTGGGATTTTCACGTACACCCATCTGTAAGGTTTACAGAGAATGGTCTGAAAAAGAGAAAATATCCAGTAAGCTGATGATGTCAGAGGAGAATGGCCAGACTGATTCCCGCTGATAGGCAACAGTAACTCAAATAACCACTCGTTATGCAGTATACAGAAGAGCATCTCTGAACTCACAACAGTTCCAACTTTGAGGCAGATGGGCTACAGCAGCAGAAGACCCCACCGGATGCCACTCCTGTCAGCTAAGAACAGGAAACTGAGGCTACAATTCACACAGGCTCACCAAAATTGGACAATAGAAGATTGAAAAAAATGTTGCCTGTTCTGACGGGACTCCATTTCTGCTGCAACATTCGGATGGTAGGGTCAGAATTTGACTACATGAAAGCATGGATCTATCCTGCCTTGTATTAACGGTTCAGGCTGGTGGTGGTGGGGTAATGGTGTGGGGGATGTTTTCTCATGTCAATGAGAAATGATATTTTACATGTCAATGCCACAGCCTACCTGAGTATTGTTGTTGACCATGTCCATTCCTTCATGACCACAGTGTACCCATCTTCTGATGGCTACTTCCAGCAGGATAACGCACCATGTCATTAAGCGTGAATCATCTCAGACTGGGTTTTTGAACATGACAATGAGTTCACTGTACTCAAATGGCCTCCACAGTCACCAGAGCTCAATCCAATTGAGCACCTTTGGGATGTGGTGGAACGGGAGATTCGCATCATGGATGTGCAGCTGACAAATCTGCAGCAATTGCGTGATGCTATCATGTCAATATGGAGCAAAATCTCTGAGGAATATTTCCAGTACCTTGTTGAATCTATGCCACAAAGGATTAAGGCAGTTCTGGCAAAAGGGGGGCCTACCTGGTACTAGTACGATGTACCTAAAAAAGTGGCCGGTAAGTATATATTTTGGCTTCATCTATTCTAAACAGGTAATGTCTCATTGCTTCCCATTAAAATTTCCTTGCTCTGTTTATTTGTTAAAAAAGAGACAAAAACTAGCACGCTCTTCGATAAATTAAACATGACTTTGGCAAATCAGCCAGTGAATTGTGTAAAAGCACCTTGCACCCTTTCCTCCGCCATTATCTGGTATTATACGCAAAACAAAAGAGTCTCAAAAGAGCCGCTTTCCTGCAAGTTATTACCAATGTAAAATTATTCATTGTAATTTGCTCTTCTCTCTCGCAAAAAAAAAAAAAAAGCCGAGACGTCACTCCTGAGCTTTTGTCTTAATGTGTTTGATTAAAAGTATTGAAAGTAAACACCAGCAGCAGGTATTTATCACAAATTCCTTGTGTCCGTGGAGAATTTGTAGGGGTTAATATTTATAAAATGGAGCGTGCATGGATTAATCTGACCACGGTTAGGAATATTTGATTAGGCCACGGCTCACACAAATGTCAGTTGGTCGACAGCATACAATGATGTATGAACTATTCCTGAAGCTTAACTTTGGCTGTGTTTGGACTCATGCTGTCTTCAAACAGGCCTCGGGTTTTGCTACAGAAGACTCTCACGTTTGGGATGCAGAGATGAGATCTGTTCCTCTGCCATGAGGAGGTGCACAACCTTTAAGCTTTGAGACGCCAAGCTAAGCAAAGCTCATCTGAATTCTGTGAGCGGAGCCAATCTCTCAGAGTGTGAAAGACTGGAGACGGGGGCACCTTCCAGAGAGCTGGAGTCATTTTCAGTAGGAAACGCTGCTGTATTCCCCAAGGTTCGGGTATGGGTCCTTTCTAAATGTACATGATTGTGAGTACATAGCAGGTAATATGAGTTAATTTTAAGTACACTACTGTAATACTGTCAAAATTGGTTTCTAATGTTTTTTTTATTGTCAGAACACAAAATATGATGCAATATGCCAAAATCTGTTATTAGGCAATCCTGAAGGAAAAAAAATCTCATGTAAAGTCAAGACTGAAGGCAGAAGTGTAGGTGTAAGTCGAGTTTTGGTATCGAGTATGTTATATATTTCTTTCCACTGAAAATGTTCAAAGTAAACCTGTTTATCAACACAATCTTTTGCAATAATTCATCTGCTGACTTGTCGTTTAATGTGTAAATGAAACATCTCTTTAGCATAAATCTGACTGAATCAAGGCAATTTTGGTTTTTGATTCCTTTCTAGATGTGAACATCATAATTCTCACTGCAAATTTGCTGAAGTTTTTTTTCACAATGATTTTTGTAGCTGTAAATAATAGAAATATTTGTGTGTATTTCACAAGGTCTTTCTTCAGAATTTCTTTTTTAAAAGGGATCATGCTTATCCTATTGTGCTCCTTTTTACAAGATGTAAGCCTTGTGTCCGTAGAATGTCTGTAAAGATTCTTTTAAGACAATTTAGTATACTATACTGTGAATGCATGGAAGCAAAAACACAGTTTTGTGTTTCTTTAAGGGTCTTGTGAAGTGCTTTGAATAGTGTATTTTTATTCAACAAAATCTCAACTGAAATATGAAGAGAGGGTGGGACATAGTGTAGCTCCTCCCCTTTAAAAAAAAACAAACAGCCAAAAGCGTTTTGTTTTATTACTACTCTGCCAGTGAGAGTGGTTGAGCTCAAGTGCATCAAATGAAAAGTCTCTTGAAGGGGGCGGGGCATGTCAAATACTAGAGAGGATTTGATTGGTCATGATTAGGCCCACATGGAATCAGATTTCCGCAGATTTTTAGCCCATTATTAATTCTTTTTTTTTTACTTAAGTAAATGTGTGTAAATCTATATTTATTCAGTTTTTAAATTAACTTTAGTAATATTATTGACTAATATGAAAATGTTCATCTGATTTATGTACAATGCAGTTTGTAAAGTCATATTTTCTGTCTTTTAGTAGATATATTATATGAGAGACTTGCTTTGTTTACCGAATAAGAAAATCTAATCAGATTTGCATTTTAAACATTAAATAAAAGTTAAAAAGGTATTATTTTTTTATTTCACATATTAAGGTTTTAGTTATGAGACTCCCAAAATAATTCCGCAGAAATCGACCAAAATTCTCAGCAGAAATGGCAAAAAAAATCCGCAGATTCCGTCTGGCCCTAGTCATGATTTACAACCTTAAGGTAAGTCACATCCCGGCTCGTTCCTGCTCACCCAATCAGCGTTCTCCTTCACAAACCACCTCCATACAATCACGTGAACTCTCATCAGCCTTCTAATGACTTGCACCTGTTCCCCATCACCAAAGGACACTATAAAAACCCACCTTCTCAATCGTCTGCCGGTATTGAAGTCAGATGGTTGTCCTCATCTTCACTCCTTCGTCTTCTACTCTTCTTCCATGGATGTTCCTAATGAGTCTTCGATTCCTTCATACTGATGAAGGGAAGTTATTATTGTTATCTGATGTTTACTAGAAGATCTGCTATCACTTTGATGAATTGTGTGCCTGTATACTCATCAACGGATGTTTATTACATGCTTTCTGATCCTTCTCATGATCTATTCAATTCAATTCACCTTTACTTCTATAGCGCTTTTACAATGTAGATTGTGTCAAAGCAGCTTCACATAGAAGATGATAGTAAATTGAAACAGTGTCAGTTCAGTTTTCAGTGTTTAAGTTCAGTTCAGTTTAGCTCAGTTCAGTGTGGGTTAATAATCACTACTGAGAGTCCAAACACTGAGGAGCAAATCCATCGCTGTGCAGCTCTACAGATCCCGAACCATGCAAGCCAGTGGCGACAGCGGCGAGGAAAGAACTTCACCAATTGGCGAAAGTGAAGAATTTAAAAAACCTTGAAAGAAACCAGGCTCAGAGGGGCACAACCATGTCTCCTAAGGCCAAACGTCTTGTGCAGAGCTGCAGTCTAGGCGCCGGAGGCTGGAAAATGCTGGACCTCAGCGAAGACTCGTTTGTCACTGGAGCGTCACAGGAATCAGTCTTATGCTCTCCACTCTACCACCACAGCAGCTTCTCAAGATACGGCCTGGTTCAGGATTATGAAAACCTTGGGGTCATCTTGTCGCTGGTCTTGAATTGCATCAGTGGTGCTGCATAATCTGAGGGCCTTGGAATGAGTATCCCCAGGTGGAAATAGAGAATAAAGAGAATAATTAGAGTAGCTGCTGTTCATAGTGTTTATAAACATGATGCAAAAAAACCTGTGTGGGGCACACTCATGCGTCACACCGCTAAGTGATGCACTGAGTTTATCCTTTGCTAAAAATATAGGTTTTTAATCTAGTTTTGAATTGCGAGAGTGTGTCTGAGCCTCGGACATTATTAGGAAGGCTATTCCAGAGTTTAGGGGCCATAAATGAAAAGGCTCGACCTCCTTTACTCGACTTTGCCATTCTAGGACTCGACTTTGCTATTCTACATATGATCTAGAAGAATGCACGCACTTGTGTACTGTTTACTAGACGAACAACAATCTACTAGATGAACTGTGTGCCTGTATACTCACCAACTGATGTTCCAACGAGTGAACTACATGCGAGATCGATAACATCTGATGTTGACACTTCAGTGCTGTTAAAGACGATCGCTACAGCATTTATATCATCCCTCAGATTCCCCTACTTTGATTAGTGACTTTGTTTTGAATAAAACTGTGAAAAGAAAACCATCTCTGTCTTCCTTGTCTACCAGCGTGACAAGGTCTGAGGCGCCGTGAATAAAACCGATGATACATTTAGGCGGAAGTGACATACTATAAACTTTACATGTTTATATCAGTTTTATATCTTCTAAACACAAATTTTGTCTCTATTTTGATGCACACTAGCTTATAGATATCTTAAAAACAAATAATACTGATAATAACATCTAAAACACTTTATTTAAAGTTCATGGGACCTTTAAATGCAAATGAGCTGCTGATTCCCACCCCCTTTCCAGAAGAAGGCAAAGCCTAACATGCCTTTCACATACTCTCAAGATCAACATCTGATTGGCTTTATTTCTGTCATTCTTATGTTATTAACAAAGTATATGATAATGTAAGGTCATTATTATTCGTTATCTGTTTTATAGTCAGTTTATACTTCTAATCCAAAGCCCATGCACAGAAAAACGGACTACACGTCACAACAAGATTATATAAAAATTGCACAATTTTACACAGTTGGCTGTGTAATATATCTGTGACACAATATATCGTCAAACTACTAAAAATGTCAAACTTCCTCTCACTAATGGCCCGTTTCCACTGACTGGTACAGTAGAGTACGGGTCACCTTTATCAGGCTTGCGTTTCCACAACCAAGGGTACCCTTTTGGTGGGCGTGGTGTACAACAGAAAGTTTCAGTCAATGTCATTCTCGCTCGAGGAAATGTCAAAGTAAAGCTGTACGGGTCGTTCACACATCATATGAGAAGCACTTCTCACAAAACAGATGCTTTGTCCACAAATAATTGAGTAAAAATATTCATTACTAACCTTTCTATAAACATGATTTGATTATCACTGTAGAGCAATGACGGTGCGAAATAGCCTACTGTAACGTCTGCAATTATATGACATAAATAAATGCAACATATATGAACACATACAGACACATACACTTACAGTCTTCGATATGTTATCAATTACAGAAAAACTACACACAGCATACTTTTAGTCCTTGATTTGGTTTCAAAAACAACACACAACATGTAGCCCACAGTCAGTGCAAACCTTTCATCTGTGTGTGCAATCTTCACCTGCACATGTAGCCTCTGTTAGAAAGTAATTTCATCATTTCGATTTCATAGTCCAAAAGGCGATGATAAACAAGGCAGTTTGTTCATGATTCAGGTTGCTGAAACGATTTGCTCCTGTGTTTTGTCGGGCTTTTCCTATGTTCACGCTTCACTCTCGCGTTTGTCCTTTTCTTTTCTGAAAGGATCAGATGTTGGAAGCGCTTCAATAATCACACACACACGTTAATATCATCAGCTCAAGAAGTTTGTTATTTCAAATATAGACACGATCGCGAGTTCCATGGAGAAAGCGAAAACCCCTCGCACTTTTAGACGGCCTCGTAAAAAAACAACAGAACACGGCAGATTTTGTTCTTCGTGGCTTTGTGGCTGTACATCAAGACAACGACAAGGTTTGATTGAGCTCGGGTCAACCGTGGCTCGTTATTATATGCATTTATAATTTAACACATGGTGTTTGCTTTGTTTTCATTTTGGCTAGCTTCACGAGCTCGTGACGTATCTCTGTAACCAATCAGCGTTCAGCTCCACCTTTTGGTACCCTTTCTCGTGTTTGGTACCCTTTCCAAAGGGTGCTGAAAAAGTGGTATGCTACGGTTCGGTACGCCCTTTGACAGTGAAAACAGGCCAAACCAAAACGTTAATAGTGTTAATAAAAGTTCATAAATGCAAATTATGGTAAAACATTAATCAACAAATACTTTATATTGTATTGTTACACTGAATGATATTTATTTGATTACCTCAGGAAAATCTTGCTAAAAAATGTGAAGTTATTAAAAAAATGTATGATATTCTAATAACGAAAAAATTGCTCAATTATATTTTGTTGTGGTTCTTGAAAACCGTTTTTTAAATAAAAGTGTTCTATTAAAAGTGTAAGACTTTTTGCACTCTCTGATTGGTAAAAGCCACAGCCATATCACCCTGCAGCCCAAGACCGGTTACTCACTGAAGCTAAGCAGGGCTGAGCCTGGTCAGTACCTGGATGGGAGACTACATGGGAAAACTTGATTGCTGTTGGAAGTGGTGTTAGAGAGGCCAGCAGGGGGCGCTCAACCTGTGGTCTGTGTGAATCCTAATGCCCCAGTAAAAGTGAAGGGGACACTACACTGTCAATGGGCGCCGTCTTTCGGATGAGACGTTTAACTGAGGTCCTGACTCTGTGGTCATTAAAAAAATCCCATGGCACTTTTCATAAAGAGTAGGGGTGTAACCCCGGTGTCCTGGCCAAAGTTCCTCAATTGCCACTTTCCCATCATGGCCTCCTAATCATCCCCATCCACCGAATTGGCTCTATCACTGTCTCTTTACTCCACCTATAGCTGGTGTGTGGCGAGTGCACTGGCGCCATTGTCCTGTGGCTGCCGTCGCATCATCCAAGTGGATGCTACACACTGGTGGTGGTGTGAAAATAAATCAAATAAATACACATTACATTACAAAGTTTATGTTGCATCATCTGAAAAATATTTTCATACTGAGCTGTTAAAAACTTGAAATAACTAGCTTCATATTTCATTTGAAAATAGGCTTCAAAAACTCATATTACAACCACTAAATATATCAGAATACCATATAGACTTATGGGTGAGCGTTTGACACCAGTTAGCAACCACCCGAAATGCCTTGGCAACCGCATAGTGATGCGCTGAAAGCCCACTCAGCACCTTATCAACCATATAGCGAAATCCTGGCATCCACCCACAAGACCCCAGTGAGATTTTTCTTCTTCAGACAAACGTAATTTGTATATGTACAGATCTTCACAGGCTTTTCCCCCCTCACAATGCTAATTAAAGTCTGCTAGTGTAGCCAAAACCCAAGAGGAAGGAAAAAGATGCATCAAGGGTGCTGCTGAAAGCGCTGCTCTGATGACAAGTACAGACTGTGCTATTGCTTCCTTCACACTATCTGCTGTTTCCCTCATACAGGAAAGTCACTTTCTTTGAGAAAATACCAGAAGAGCAATGTGCAATTTCACCTATGGCAGGCCGCAGAAATTCATGAGCAAATCAAGCCGCAATCCGCCTTAAATTCATCTGTGACAAAACCTAATCAGAAAGCGCGGCGGGCTCTCCAGTTCTGAAGAGGTTGAAAATGAGTTTTTCTCCAGTGTCACCATTCATCCAGACCGCGGACGTATCTCCATGCGTTCAGAGTGACCGTGTCTTTTTCTTAACGTGTCTTTGAAACGTCTGTGTGTGTAGTTAATGCACACCTGGACTCGTAAACGTACACATGAACCACGTTTCTTTATCGTGCGTCATTACAGATTTAAAAGCACCGTCATATTGGTGTAGTATGTGGAAAAAATAACCATATAGCCAGTGAATAATTACATCTGTATTGAGCTTCTTATTCACGTACGAGCGGGCGCAGCCATTGGAATCATTTTGGCGCGAGACTTTCACTTCACGTTTTTTAGGCGGTAAAACAGTTTGTTATGCTGCTTGATGTTACATACTGACAATTTTTTGGATATATTATTCTTATTTTTATGTATAGTCATGAACACATTTGTTTATAGAGTACTTTAACCGTTGTCTGGCGTTTATTATTCCTAGTCATTTCTTCCATAGGCAGCTGAATGGGAAATTCTATAACAATCATAAAAACGAGCGCACTATGGTCTAAAATGCTACGTAAATTAAATTAAAATTAGATGTTAATTTTAATCTTGCTTGTGGCAGGTTTGAGTTTCTTTTGTGTAGCACAGAAAGAGATATTTTGAAGAATGTCGGAAACCTTTTGTCATTCGCTATGTTTCCATGAAAAGATTTATAAGCAAAAATCTAGTATATTTCATAAAACATTTGCAAATTAATCACCGTTTCCATCCAATAAGTCGAAGGTAGCAAAATTGTAGCTTCCTGATCAACTGGCACAAATTATCAAAAATAAAAATTCTATCTCCATGCGTTCAGTGTGACCGTGTCTTTTTCTTAACACGTCTTTGAAACATCTGTGTGTGTAGTTCATGCACACCTGGACTCATTAACATACATATGAAGTGTGTTTCTTTATCGTGAGGCATTACAGATTTAAAAGCACTGTCGTATTGGTGTAGTATTGGAAGAAATAACCGTATAGCCAGTGAATAATTACATGTGCATTGAGCTTATTATTCATGTACGAGCGGGCGCAGGCATTGGAATAATTTTGGCATGAGACTTCTGGCGGTCTCATTTACGTCATGTTTGTTAGACGGTAAAACAGTTCGTTATGCTGCTTGATGTTGCAAACTGATTTTTTTTTATATATTATTCTACTTTTTATGTATAGTCATGAACACATTTGTTTATAAAGTAGTTTGACCATTTTCTGGCGTTTATTATCTCTAGTCATTTCTTCCATAGGCAGCTGAATGGGAAGTTCTATAACAATCGTGAAAATGAGCGCACTATGGTCTAAAATGCTACGGAAATTAAATTAAAATTATATTTTGGAATTAAAAGGGGGCAGTTCACTTAAAAAAATTATTTTGTCATTGTTTACTTGTTGCAGGTTTGAGTTTCTTTTGTTTAGCAGAGAAAGAGATATTTTGAAGAATGTCGTAAACCTTTTGTCATTCGCTATGTTTCCATGCAAAGATTTATAAGCAAAAATCTAGCATATCACATAAAACATTTGCAGATTAATCACCGTTTCCATCCAATAAGTCGAAGGTAGCTAAACTGTAGCTTCCTGATCAACTGGCACAAAATATCAAAAAGAAAAATTGTATCTCCATGCGCAGCCATTGGAATAATTTTGGCACGAGACTTCTGGTGGTCTCATTTACGTCATGTTTGTTAGACGGTAAAACAGTTTGTTATGCTGCTTGAGGTTGCAAACTGAAATTTTTTTGATATATTATTCTACTTTTTATGTATAGTCATAAACACATTTGTTTATAGAGTAAGTAGTTTGACCGTTGTCTGGCGTTTATTATCTCTAGTCATTTCTTCCATAGGCAGCTGAATGGGAAGTTCTATAACAATCATAAAAACGAGCGCACTCTGGTCTAAAATGCTACGTAAATTAAATTAAAATTAGATTTTGGAATTAAAAGGGGGCAGTTCACTCAAATGAAAATTTTGTCATTGTTTACTTGTTGCATGTTTGAGTTTCTTTCTTTTGTTTAGCACAGAAAGAGATATTTTCAGAGAATGTTGGAAACCTTTTGAAATTAGCTGTTTCCATGCTAAGATTTATTAGCAAAAATCTTGAGAATAGCATAAAATTATGCTTATTATCCAGTAAGTCGAAGGTAACAAAATCATCGCTTCCTTATAAACTGGCACAAAATATTCAAATAAAAAAGGGAACCTTCATGTATTCAGAGTGACCATGTCTTTCTCTTAACGCATCTTTGAAACATCTGTGTGTGTAGACTCGTGAATACAAAAACGGTCGCACTTCTGCACTGAAGAATGCACGCAAAATGCTACTTAACTGAAATTTAAATTTGATTTTGTAATTAAAGGGGGTAGTTCACTCAAAAATGAAAATCTTGTCATCGTTTACTTACTTGCATCGAATAAAAATGCATATTTCAAAGCACGTCACGGGACATTTAAAGTCCTCATGAAATCAAAACTAACCCTATGATTTTGTTTGCTCACATTGCCAGTTTTGTGATGAACAGTTCATCTGTGCATGTCATTAGGAAAAAACAAAAACATATTTGGCCCTCTAATTAAAATCTGAAAATGCACTTCCTGTTTGTTTTCAGTTAAATTCTCAGATTACGTATGTCTGAGTTACTAGGCGTGGCTAACATATTTAAGCACGCCCCTTCAGCTGTCAGTTTTGACAACAAACATAAATGGTGAAGAGGAGTCTGTTAGGTTGTAATAACTCTCCCGAAACCCTCTTCCCAATCTTTCTGAATGAAACGCCTACTTTACTACATCCAATCAGCTCACAGTAGAAAAACAGGCCACGCCCCCTGTTTGCTCATTTAATATTCCCTTTCTCTAGGAACTGCTTCACAATATGAAAAAAATTATGGTCGAGGCTTCTGGCTCATGGGGTCTTTAAACTTAGATGTTAAGTACTAAATACTATAATAAATGTACAGTATATGCAGTGTTGGGGAGTAACTAGTTACATGTAACGGCATTACGTAATTTAATTACAAAATAAATGTAACAGTAATTCGTTACAGTTACTGAGAAAAAAAATGTGTAATTAAATTACAGTTACTTATGAAAATGTTAAAGATTACAAATGGGGTTACATCTGAAAATGTTCTTTAAAAATCTGGGATATGTTGAATAATATTAATCTGTTGCTTTGCCTTTTTTTGATATGCATAATGCCTTCTGCTAAGGCCATTTATTAAAGCAGTGCTATTCTGCTATAACTACATTTCTCAGTAGCGTGGCGGTAGCGTCGCTACTTTCTAAATAAAATAGCTTTTCAGTAGCGAAGCAATTTTTTTTGTCAAGTAGCGCAGGAGCATTCACACAAGCTACATTTACTGATCGCGGTTCATTAAGTGATGGCACCGGCATTCACAGAGCTGTGAGGGCGCTGTTTAGCCTATGAAAATAAAGCCATATGATGGCGAGAATGACAATTTTTTCTTCTACCTGTTTTTCAGTGGTCGACAACAAACTTTTTGGTGTGTTACTGCCCCCTCTCTCTCTTTTCAGTGATGTCGCCAAACAAGGCTAACACGAGGCTTTTTTTTAACCAAGGATTTTACTGTAGTAAAGGCTGAAGTATACTATGATAATTGCTATTAGTTCATGATAGTTACTAATGATACTGCATTATGTAGTGTAATTTATTAATGAAGAATTGTAAAAATGTATACAATGTAATGCTCGTTCCTGAATATTTCCCTTTACTATAAATTACTATAGTATTTTAAATGCGTAACACCTGGTTTTATTAGATTATTTGTTTTTGCTGTTATATACTATAATTTGTTTCTGTTTGGTACAGCATATTATTTGCAGTAAATAATTCAACTGAACAATTCTGCCTCATATGTGTCATTGACAGTTTTATTGATCACTAAGATGTGATTGACTTGGATTTAAGTTGCTTTAATTTAAAAATGGAAATTTCAAAAATAGCTTAGACATAGTGTTTTTTATTGCAAATGCCACAAAAATCACCCTGCACAGCTAACTCAAATTTAGATTTTGTAACAACAGTAAATAATTTTTTGTTATACTGTAAGGTCTGGTTTTGTGGTGGCTGTACTTTAAAATTAAATTACCATGATCTTAATTCAAGTGATGAAAGATTTAGAAATTCTACTTTGCTACTGTAAGTTCACACCTGCTTGGTATAAATGCCTGAAAATTATTTAGTTGAAAATATACACTAGAAATTTAAAAGTAATCAAAAAGTAATCAGATGTAAGCAGTTATTTTACTTCATTCATTCATTTTTGGCTTAGTCCCTTTATTAATCTGGGGTGGCCACAGCGGAATGAACCGCCAACTTATTCAGCATATGTTTTACGCAGCGGATGCCTTTCCAGCTGCAACCCATCTCTGGGAAACATCCATACACACTTATTCACACTCATACACTACAGACAATTTAGATTACCCAATTCACCTGTACTGCATGTATTTGGACTGTGGGGGAAACCGGAGCACCTGGAGGAAACCCACGCAAACACAGGAAGAACATGCAAACTCTACACAGAAACACCAACTGACCCAGCCGAGGCTCGAACCAGCTACCTTCTTGCTGTGAGGCGACATTACTACCTATTGCATCACTGCGTCGCCTTACTTTACTTTTATAAAGTAATTAAAAAGGTACACTACGTATTGTATTTTAAATAGGGTAATTTGTAATCTGTAATCTATTACATTTCCAAAGTAACCTCCCCAACACTGTGTATATGTTAACATTACATTATGGAACCTTACTGTTACGAGTTACCATATTTTTTAAATATGTAATTTAATGATTTTTGTTCTAAATATTGCAAAGATTTTTGGGCATATAATGTTTGATATGGATTAAATAGTTTTATGAACAGCTTGTAGCAGTTGTTAAAGCTGAAATTTCCACTATGAAACATTGTCTTGCAGTATGAATGTAGTCTAACAGGCACGTGTCTTTCTAATATCTCACCATTCTCCACTGCAGCTTGAGCTCTTTCCTTCTCATCTTTCTGGAATATATCACCTGTGTTAAAGTGTGGAGTTTGAATATGGCACTAAAATGCTCTGAGACGGGCTCGGATTTAGATGTGGTCTGGCATACTTGCGTTTTAAAGTGTTCAGCCGATGAAAATAGAGAGATCTCTTTTCCTGTGCCCTCTGACCAGAGCTATGGGGAAAGTGAAAATGAGCTGTAACCCTGCACACGACTGCTGGAGACCTGAAGCTCAAGTGATGAGTTACAGCCATAAATCTGCTCTGCTGTAGTTTAACATGACAAACGCAGGTTCCCTCCAGTCTGAAAAAAACACCAACGCTCATGTCAGATCTGCATGTGGATTGACAAAAAATGGGATTTTAATGTTCACTACTGTATATAACAAAATGCTTCATTTTAAAGTGTTTTTTTATTTGTTAAATGCACTTGCTACAGTCATGAGTAAATAATACATTGCCAAAAGGCTAACTGAACCACTAATCTGTTATTTATTTTTAATTTTGCACTTGTATTTGCAGTATACAGTATATATTTACAGTATACAGTTAAAGTCTAAATTATGAGCCCTCCTGTGAAATCTTTCAATTATTTCCAAAGTGCTGTTTAACGGAAAGAGTTTTTTCAACAAATATGTAAACATAAAAGTCTTAATAACTCATTTATAATGAGCATAATGTTAATGGATATGGCTTTTATACTTTTTCAAGGTATTCATATTCAGCTTGAAGTGCAATTTAAAGACCTGATTAGTTTAACAAAGTTGGGTTGATTAGACAAGTTATTGGATAACAATGGTTTGTAGCCAATCCAAAAATATTCTTAAGGGGGCTAATAATGTTGATATTAAAATTGCAATTGTTTTGAAAAAAATGTGTATATCTATCTACCACAGCCATTTCACCCTGCAACCCAAGACTGGTTATTTATTGAAGCTAAGCAGGGCTGAGCCTGCTTAGTACCTGAATGGGAGACCACATGAAAATAACTAGGTTGTTGGTGGAAGTGGTGTTAGTGAGGCCAGCAGGGGGCGCTCAACCTGTGTTCTGTGTGAGTCCTAATGCCCCAGTAAAGTGAAGGGAACACTATACTATCAGTGAGTGTGCCTGACTCTCTGTGGTCATAAAAAATCCCATGGCAGGTCTCATAAACAGTAAAAGTGTAACCCCTGGCCAAATTCCCTCCATCAGCCAGGGGCGATTCTAGAATTTTCTTTTTAGGGGGGCTCAGCCCCCAGTGTGTGTTTAATTACAAATTTTAACAAAACAACTGAATATAGGTTAGGATGGTATACTATATACTATACATTTATAGCAATAATGTTATTGCATAGATGGGTTTAACATTTGAGTACTGAATAAGCCAAAAACAAGTCTTCATACATCTGTTTATTGTACAAACAGATTATTTTACTGTTTGCCTTTCTAGTACAAACCTCAACTTTACTGTTACTGTGTCTTCTTCAATCTGCTCTGCCTCAACTTCACTTTGCTTTTGCACTGACCTTTCTGAGAAACAAAAAAATGAATTCTAGTAATTTGACTGTAAAAGAGTCTTAATTTCTTTAGTGTCAAAACTGTTAAAAGTTATCTGTTTATTCTGACACAATCTGAGACTTGGTGGAAACTGAACGACAAAAAAACCTGAAAAATATTTTATAGTGCACTGACTGCTATCTGTTGGGAACACACTGATTCTGTGTGTGAGTGAGATTGTCTATTCTCACCTGACTGCCACTCGTTTAGAGACTTTCTCCCATTTGACATGAAAAAATGTTGTTTATCCATCTACAATAAAATATAAATACCAAAAATGAAATCTGTTTTATTTAGGAAACAAAAAATGAACTAAATAACACAAAGTTTCTACATTAGTTCAAACCTTAAAATATATATATTTTTATTTGATTTCATATTATTAGGCTATTCATACAAACTCATTAAGTATAGTTCACCATTGTTTTAATGTAATTGTCTAGATTTGCAATTTGTCACATGCCTTTAATATTATATAATTACTTATTTGTTTCCAATTATTGAAAATAACTTTGACACTTCTCTGAATGAGAGTGACTGACATTTAAAAACATAATCCCTCTAAAAGTAATACAATTATTTCAAAGTCTGGGTCATTAATAATAAAAAAAAAAAACACATTTTATTCCAAGTCGGTCACAAACAGTTAAAATGAGTGCACTGCACTGACTGTCTTTAATCATGTATGTGCATTTATGTATGGTAATTGATACCACATAAACTGTAGTGAGCTATACTGAAAGTTATTTTTTCATATCAAAATAGCCACACCATGATCGTTTTAAATAGTGCTTTAGCGTAATGCTAAATTATGCGTTCATATACGTTATAAATAGGAGCTAAGTTCAGTGGAGTAAACAGTTGTGTGAAGACAGGTGAATGCAGTGAGAACTTAACAGGGGGAAACTGATAAAATGTTGCTCCCTCACAACATTTTATAAACTATTCATAGCAAAAAAACAGATGCAAATAATATAGCAATCTACTGATAAACACACATTACACACCTTGCTCTGTTTGTCGCTTTGCGCTGCCGCGGTCTGCTACCCTCAGCTGATTGGGATGCGGAGAAAGACGGGGAGGAGTCTGCCGCCTTTTTCAGTATCAAATTTAAAAGGTACAGAGGCGATCTCGAATGTGTGAGCTGTAATAACACATTTTTTAGGGGGCCTGAAATAAAATTTAGGGTGGCTAAAGCCCCCCTGAAAATGACCTAGCCCATGTCATCAGCCCTTAACCATCATGGCCTCCCAATCATCCCTATCCACTGAATTGCCTCTTTCACTGTCTCTCTACTCCACCAATAGCTGGTGTGTGGAGAGCGCACTGGCACTGTTGTCCTGTGGCATCATTCACAGCAAAGTGAACCACTAGCTTAACTATTCCGGCATATGTTTTAATCATAGACTGTAAAAGATATGGACTAGTATCCATGACGTCACCCATAGGTTTGTACCAGGCTGTAAACATGTTTTTATCAGCTGTAAAAATGGCCAATTTACCAATGCAGAAAGAAAGCACTTGGACTTCCTGGAGCCAGCCCCCCAAGGCGAGTCGATGAATTGCAGTTTTAGTTACTTCCGTATTGGCTTCCCGAGGGAGAGCGGGAGGTTGCCGCTTGGTTTT
>CAIGQZ010032813.1:20679229-20702479 GCA_903798205.1 Danio tinwini | reverse complement strand
TCCCCGGTGCTTTCGTGCCCCGACATGTAACGTGAAATATGTGGTGAACAGAAACGTGCCAGAGATTCAAATCTGCTTAAAGCTTCATTCAGATTAAAGAGGATCAAATGTCCATGCTTGAAATTAACTATGCGCTTTAGTAGAAGTAGCTCAGTATACCTTCAGGGCAAGGTTTCTGTCAGGCCTCACTAAGATACATGTAAGGGGTTCTCACTAATCTCTCACACCCCGTAAAGTTCATCAATCCCTTTAGCAGTGAGATGATTGTTGAATTTAATAAGAGAGATTTCCAAAAATGGGCAATCTGAGGGGATTATGAGAGGGGTATCCTAGCTGTTACTTAGTGAAACTTCTTTTAAAGTAAAAGGGGCTTCTTTGTATGGGACAGTTCACTAAAAATGACAATTCTGTCATCATTTACTTACCCTTCGCTTGTTCAAAACCTATTTGAGTTACATTTGTGTGTGTCGAACACAAAAAAAGAGATACTTTAAATGAGACTTATTATGAGACTTTCATAGTCATGTTTTCCATGCTATAGAAGTCAATGGGTACCAACATTTTTCAAAATATCTTCTTTTGTGTTCAACAAAAGGTAGAAACTCATAGAGGAAGAGCAAATTTCATTTTTTTGGGGTGAACTATCCCTTTAAGTGCCAAGCATTCATTTATTATGGCTAGTCCTCATTGTGTATGCATTGCTGAATCATGCCATTTATTTATTATGCAGTTCTTAATTATGCCATTGAAGTGTGCATTGTTTAATGAGGTATGCTTGTTAAATATTTCATGTTTTAATAAATTATGTTTATATGCCGAATTATATAACAGTTAACTCTTCATGTGTATCTCTTATAGGTCAACACTGAATCAAAACATGCTGTATTTAGCTTCATTATGCACATCCTTGGGCTATGAAAAGGATTTTTGATTTAATAAATCATTTATATATCGGTTTCTAACTCTGCAATGCTTAATTAAATCATTTAGGTTTGCACATTAATTCATACAGCCATTTATATTAACTACTTTTTTCATTTCATTATGAAAATGTATTTTAAATTCGCAACCCAACCTATTAATTACTATTTATCGATTTTGTGATGCTTAAATATATTTAAGTATGCACTTCCTAGAGGCGACGCGGTGGCACAGTGGGTAGCACGATTGCCTCACAGCAAGAAGGTCGCTGGTTCGAGCCTCGGCTGGGTCAGTTGGCATTTCTGTGTGTTTGCATGTTCTTCCCATGTTCGCGTAGGTTTCCTCCGGGTGCTCCGGTTTCCCCCACAGTCCAAAGACATGTGGTATTGGTGAATTGGGTAAGCTAAATTGTCCATAGTGTATATATGTGAATGAGTGTGTATGGATGTTTCCCAGTGATGGGTTGCAGCTGGAAGGGCATCCGCTGCGTTAAAGCGTCTGCTGAATAAGTTGGTGGTTCATTCCGCTTTGGCGACCTCAGATTAATAAAGGGACAAAGCCGAAAAGAAAATGAATGAATGCGCTTCCTAATTATAACATTGTGGAGTCACACAAGTATGTGTATTGGCACCAGTTTTATTTTTCAAATTCATTAATTGAAATATAAAAATGCTTTCGAATGGCAATTCAGCTCATCATTTCTTAACTTTGCCATGCTAATGTGCTGTAATGCAACTAATTGCATCGTTTATTATGAATGCATCATCTAATTATGTCATTGTTACGAGCACATGGCTTTCCATTCACTGTTATAGGAACTCATTATTTACTTTTTAACATGATTTATTAACTTTGAAAGGCTTATTTATTGCATTTAAGTATGCGTATCCTAATTACGTCATGTACTAAGAACATGTATTGTCTAATTGCGTCATTGTTGAGAACAGACTGCTTCCCATTTCATTTTCAGTACACACATTATGGAAATAAGCTAATTTCATCACTGTTTATTTATGTCGAGAGGCTTAACTGTGTAAGTATACACTCACCGGCTAATTTATTACGTACACCTTACTAGTAACGGGTTGGACCCCCTTTTGCTTTCAGAACTGCCTTAATCCTTCGTGGCATAGATTCAACAAGGTACTGGAAATATTCCTCAGAGATTTTGCTCCATATTGACATGATAGCATCACGCAGTTGCTGCAGATTTGTCAGCTGCACATCCATGATGCTAATCTCCCGTTCCACCACATCCCAAAGGTGCTCAATTGGATTGAGCTCTGGTGACAGTGGAGGCCAATTGAGTACAGTGAACTCATTGTCATGTTCAAGAAACCATTCTGAAATCATTCACGCTTTATGACATGGTGCGTTATCCTGGAAGTAGCCAACAGAAGATGGGTACACTGTGGTCATAAAGGGATGAACATGGTCAGCAACAATACTCAGGAAGATTGAGACTCTTCAGACCAGGCAACGTTTTTTCAGTCTTCTATTGTCTAATGTTGGTGAGCCTGTGCGAATTGTAGCCTCAGTTTTCTGTTCTTATCTGACAGGAGTGTCACCCGGTGTGGTCTTCTGCTGATGTAGCCCATCCGCTTTAATGTTTGACGTGTTTTGCGTTCAGAGATGCTCAGCTGGAACCAGTCTGGCCATTCTCCTCTGACCTCTGGCATCAACAAGGCTTTTGCGCCCCAAAAAACTGCCGTTCACTGGATATTCTCTCTTTTTTGGACTATTTTCTGTAAACCCTAGAGATAGTTGTGTGTGTAAATCTCAGTAGATCAGCAGTTTCTGAAATACTCAGACCAGCACATCTGGCACCAGCAACCATGCCACGTTCAAAATCACTTGAATCACCTTTCTTCCCCATTCTGATGCACTGATGCAGATCGTCTTGGCCATGTCTACATGACTAAATGCATTGAGTTGCTGCCATGTGATTGGCTGAGTAGAAATTTGCGTTAACAAGCAGTTGGACAGGTGTACCTAATAAAGTGGCCGGTGAGTGTACATAGTTTTAATTGCGTCACATCAAGTATGCATCACCTAAATGCTTTGTTGAAGACACTTGAATTTCCATTCATTGTTACCAGTAAAGTGTTTTTTCATTTGCTGGATACACATTGTGGAAGTTGTTTTCGGTGTCATTTATTAATGTTGCTCTGATTAATTATGTAATTTAAGCGAACATTGCCTTATTATGTAGCTGTTGAGAACACATCACTACTCATTTGCTGCTGCAGTGATGTATAGGAACATTTCGCTTTCATTTACCAAACGCATCACATTATGGGAATTGGTTTTGATTCCCATTTCAAAGTGATTTAATAACTATGCGATGCCTAATTATGTCTCTTAAGTAAAGAGTGCATTGGCATTGCTTCCCCTTCACTGTTATATTCATATATATATATAAAGGAGTGATGGCTTTTTATTTGTCAACTATATGTTGCATTATGGAAATGCAATTTTCAATGTCATTTATTTAAATTAAGCATCTAATTACATTGATATTGTAACACTGTCACAATTATGAGCAAACCCTTTACATTTGGGAAAAAAACACCCCATAATGGCAATAGAATTGTATTTGAATTGCATTTAAACTTAATTTGTTATTGTTGTAAGTCATAATTGTGTCATTTCAGTATGTATTACCTAATTCATTCTAGTACTAAAGAGATAATTCACCCAAAAATGAACATTTCTGTTGAACACTAAAGAATATATTTTGAACAAAGCTGAAATCCTGTAACCATTGACTTCCATTTGTAGGATACTATTCAGTGGGGTTACAGGTTTTCAGCATGCTTCAAAATCTCTTCTTTTGTGTTTAGAAGAAAACTCAGGTGTATAGTTTTTATAGGTTTAAAATGAATATTGGGTGAGCAAATGATGAAAGAAAAATCAATTGTGGGTAAACTATCCCTTTAAATATGCATCACCTAATTGTGTCATTGTGTTTGTGTTTACATTTGCCAATTATGCTCATTTTATTTAGCATTTCAATGTTGTTTTTTTAACATTGCAATGCTTAGTTATGTAATTAAGCATGCACTACCTAATTGCATCTCATTTATTACATGCATTATCTAACTACATCTTCATTAAGAACGCACCACTTCCTATTCACTTTTAGAGTCATATACTGAGTCACGGTGGCTCAGTGGTTATCACTGTGGCCTCACAGCAAGACAGTCACTGGTTTGAGTCCCGGGTGGGTCAGTTGGCATATCTGTGTGTAGTTTGCATGTTCTCCCCATGTTGGTGTGGGTTCCTCTGGGTGCTCCGGTATCCCCCAACAGTCCTAAGACATGAGCTATAGGTAAATTAGATGAACTAAATTGGCCGTGGTGTATGAGTGTGTGAATACGAGAGTGTAAGAGTGTTTCCCTGTACTGTGTTTCGGCTGGAAGGGCATCCGCTGTGTAAAACATATGCCCAAAAAGTTGGCAATACATTCTGCTGTGGTGACCCCTGACAAATAAGGGAGTAACCGGAGGAAAATGAGTTGATGAACTTGCCATGCTAATTTATGCAGTTTAAACATGCATTGCCTAATGACATCATGTGTCATGCAAATGTATAATGCTTAAATACACAGTTAGTGGGATTTCACCAAGTGCAACATGTCCCTGGATCAACATCTATGTTGATCCTAGAACAAATTTCCAGTCAGCCAATCAGAATTAAGGGATACAGTTTATCTTAAGTTTAAACTTATAGTTAGGGTTATGTACTTCTACATGATTGTTATCCAACTATTATTCTCCTCTGATTTTGGGAATAATTTACAAGTTAAGGTTGGGTTTAGGGGTAGGGATTAGGTATAGATTAGATTTTTTAACAAAAGACGACGTTCCAGGATCAACATAGATGTTAATCCAGGATCGCGTTCTACTTGGCAAAATCACACCCACCTTAAATACACAGTTTAAGCATGCACTAACCTTTTTTAAAAATTATTATTATGTAAAAGTCAGAATATACAATCACAGTACATTGTAAAGAATATGAAAAATAAATAACATTGAAAAAAAAAACAGACAGAAGGGGTATATACATCACACACTAAAGAAAAAGATGATATAATTTACAAGTTTCAGTTGTTTTCAAAGACTTTTTTGTAAAAGAGGTAGAAATGGTTTCAAAGTAATACTGCATTTCAGTAAGCAAAATATTTAGTACATTTATATTTATGTATATAAAATTTAGTTAAAAAATAAGAAGATTAAGGAAATATATTTTATTTTCATGTAATAGTTTTAATTTTGTAATTAACAAAAGGAAACAAAACATTTTTCCATAGTGAGGAAAAGTCTTTATTATTCTCAGTTACAAAAATGGATAAATCTTTCTAAAGGAAATTAGCATAACTAGGGCAGCAACTAATGGTTATTTTGATAATCGATTAATCTGTCAATTATATTTTCGATTAATCGGTAAATCGGATTTTAAAAAGCATTCATTTCCAGCCCTTTATTTAAAAACAGAACTGAAATCTTTAGAAAGTGCACAAACGTTGTTCTTCAACATCCCTGTTATAATAATATTAATAATAATAAAATAAACAGTAGTTTTGTCCTGTTTTCAATCCAAATATCTAAAAAATCTTAAATCAAGATACATACTAGACACATGAAATAGCATAAGTAATTACAGTATGTGTTGTTTTCTGAAAAAAAAAAACACCTCAAAATTAAGTGATTGTTTGCTTAAAACAAGCTAAATTATTTGCCAATGGGTTAAGAAAAATAATCTTAATGAGATGTAATCTCAAACAAAATTCTGAAGCATCACTTCATTTTCTTATGCCATTTTTCTTCTCTAGTCTTGATTTAAGATTTTTTAGATATTTGGACTGGAAACGAGATGAAATGACTAAGTAAGAAAAGCTTGTTTTGCAGTTCAGCTATACATGACAACGGATGGAAAAATTATGCAAAAAAGGCAAGTAAATAAAAACATGTCTTTAGTCTTGCAATGCAAAGTGCAAAGTAACTCTACCACCACTGCTTTACTCCTGTTTTTAACTTTTTCACTGGTGAGTTTAAACGATTCTATCTGGAACCGGAAGTGAGTTTTGTTAGGCGATCATTATTTCAGAACATTCACCCTTAATGTTTCTGTGGAGACGCGTTATGTTTGCCGCCGTATGACAGATGTATTTCTTTTATTATGCTTTTCCGCTTTAATACAAGATATTGACACGCTCATCATGTCATCAACTACCTGATTTTCCAATTTACAAAAATGTGTAAGTGAGTGTTTATGTTGTTTAAAAGACGTATAAATGATCTCGATCACGATCTATAATGTGAGATAGGCATCGCCATGTTTACTAGCGGCCGCACGCATGCCTCATTCATAGCAGAACACGCAGGATTCAACACGTAAATTCATCAGTTACTCCCAAAATGCAAGCAAGTGGCTGGCCAGCTGGGAGAAGAATAGATTGAACTTTATTGTTACTTTCACTACGTGTATCTGATATGAATAATACACATCGGCAAATTTTACTTGAATGGATTGTTAGACTTCCATAGACTTCCCTGTGTGTTTTACAAACTCTATATTGTTTTACTAGTACTTGTGTGTTTTTACATGTCTAAAACATAAAATAAGCATTGGGCGGTTAAAAAAACTGCATAATTGTGATAATATAACACGTCTCTCTCTGGGTCAGCGGCAGCCAACGCGCCAAAGCTTAGTTTGATTTTTCACGTCATGCTTGTCAAGCTGGATAACAAGTAAACACCAGCACCAGTTAAATCCTCACTTCAAAACGGAACAAAAGAAGGATTCTGTAGTGATTTACCCTGCTTTTGCTTCATTTTCCCTCATCAAAGACTCCAACA
Source organism: Danio tinwini (assembly GCA_903798205.1). NCBI lineage: Eukaryota > Metazoa > Chordata > Actinopteri > Cypriniformes > Danionidae > Danio > Danio tinwini. Next base: position 20,695,694 of record CAIGQZ010032813.1, on the reverse strand, counting down.
TGTTTGCGTTTCAGGTGCTGGATCATTGCCGTGGTGCTCCCGTCATCACTTTTGCATATTTGGCCGTTAACACACTTTTTTGTTTATTTAATGTGAAATGCTCCCACACATTGGATGACTAGGGTCACACAGATTTCTCTGCTTTCGCCAAGCATCTTTCCTAACATGACCTCCGCTCGTTTTTTTGCTCTGTTCTGTCTGGGCTCCGAACTCTGCTGGTATCAGTGCGCGAGAGAGGCAGAGTGCGTTCACTCCGTTCTGTGCTCAACTAAAGTTTGTTAAATAATCAAACCTCATCGGCGCCAATAGCCTAGTGGTTAAGCACGCTGACATACAGTTGAAGTCAGAATTGTTAGCCCCCCTGAATTGTTCCCCCCCCCCCCCTGTTTATTTTTTCCCCAATTTCTGTTAAACAGAGAGATTTTTTTCAACACATTTTTAACATAATAGTTTTAATAACTCATTTCTAATAACTGATTTATTTTACCTTTGCCATCATGACAGTAAATAATATTTGACTAGATATTTTTCAAGACACTTCTATACAGCTTAAAGTGACATTTAAAAGCTTAATTAGGTCAACTAGGCAGGTTAGGGTAATTAGGCAGGTTAGGCAAGTATAAGGATGGTTTGTTCTGTAGACAATTGCAAAAAAAATAGCTTAAAGGGGCTAATAGTTTTGACCTTAAAATGGTTCTTAAAAAATTAAAAACTGCATTTGTTCTAGCCGAAATGAAACAAATTCATCATTCATCATTCAGCATGTCATCATTCATATACATGCGCAGACTCTCTATGACTAGTGTCAGACACTGCAGACAAATAGAAATGCATGAATTTTTCATGACTCAAATGTACCAGTGCACAGAGATAATAAAGGCGTCGCGGACTAATTTTCGTGATCCGGTTGCTTCCTTGGAGAATCAAATTATGTGGATATTTGTAATCTGCTATTGATCTGGAAGTTGATGTGGTGTAATAGTTGCATCTTTGTTTTATTATTTTTTGCTTTTTTATTTAAAGAACAGCATATCATATTTTACAAAACAAATACAGTTAAATTATTAGCCCTCCAGGCACAGAAGAGAAAATATTTTCAGAGATACTGTGAAAATTCCCTTGCTCTGTTAAACATTATTTGGGAAATATTTAAAAAGAAAAAAATTCAAAGGGGGCTAAAAATTCTGACTTCAAATGTATAGCACTATGGTGTTCACAGTGACCCGAGTTTGATTCCCGGCTCAAGGCCTTCCCCTCTCTCTGCTCCCAATACTTTCCTGTCTGTAACCTCCACTATCCTATCCAAATAAAGGTGAAAAAAACCCTAAAAATAATTATAAAAATATATATATATAATAAAATAATAATCAAACGTAACCGCGTCGCGGGACACAACGAATCGATTATAAAATTTGTTGTCAACAATTTTAGTACTCAATTTCTATCTATTTAATCGATTCGTTGTTGCAGCCCTAATAACTGCAACAAGTAACAATAGCTCACAATAAGTTAGCTAGGGACTCTGGGTGTTGCTTACTTAAGGAACAATTAGGCCCATTCCCAATTCTATTTTTGACTTTTCTGACAGGTTATTCGAGTGTCATTGAGTGTCAGAATGTTGTGGGACTGCTGTACAGGAGTTATGATTATGGATTATAGTGAAATTTTTTTTTTTTTTTGCGTTTTTTTTGTAAAGCATGACGGTAAAACACAAACGCAGTTGTGAATGTTTAAACATATGTTTGTTTGTCGTAAAAAGTTGTAATAATGACAAAAAAATACTAATTTGTGGATCTCCTTACTTCCGGGTTTAGCAATACTGCCGTTGTGGCAGGTGTATTCTGGGAAATTTTCTTACCCCTTGGTTTTGAGTGTGCTCCTGAAAAATCTTAGTTCAAAGGGGTGTATACCCCTTGCCCTTAGCCCTACGCCTAGAAGCTAAAGAGAATTGGGACACCACTACCTCTTGACGTGAACGCGCAATACAAGGGGTAGGGATAAGAGCCTTAGTATCAAGTATTTTACTAAGAGAGTATTCACTGGATGTTTTCCTTAAAAAATTTAAATGAAACTTCTTTTATCTTATTTGTAATTAAGCAGCTATTTGGGATGAGACATATTTTTTCCACTTAATATCAGGAACAGAAGAGTTTCAATAAAAGTAACATTTGTAACTGATACAATTTCATTAAGAAATAAAGAGTGTATAGATTTGTTTGAGGAAGTTGCAAAGAATCAACATTTTCCTATCGTTAGTAGAAGGGTCTAAAGGGCGAAAAACAGAAGGTTAGGGGATGCCTTGGAACAATCTAATAACTCCAGATGGCATCAAATACAATAGCAAATTCTTTAGGGGGAGAGGGGGAATATTGAATCGAATAAGAAATTATTTTAAATTTAATAAATGGCCATTTGCATTAAATAATCGACTAACAATCATGCATGCTTCACTTAATTACGTCATCACAGAGAACACATCAGTGCCAGTCACGTGTTTTCCACAGGCTTTTCCTCTGAGGCACCGGCCACCCAAGTGTGGACTTGTGGATACAACTCCTGCAGTGATCTTTATTGCGTCTTTTATCTTCCGCTCTGCTGGGAAGCGTTTTGTCCTTTGGGCGAGATGAGCGAAATAGCAGTCCTTCCAAATGGACTAGAAATTCATTCACTTTGGCAGAAGTCTCTTTTTTTAATATGTTAAAATCCAAGCCCAGCTCTTCACGTTTCCCTTATTTTCCGGAAGCTATCATAGACACAGTTTGCCGGACATTAATAACTGACTATGAGCTTTAATGCACATTTGTTTGTCGTTGTTTTTCCCACTGACCTTCGTTTATTCTCCTATTCACCGCTTTCCACGTGTCCTCCAATGCATCATTAGCTTAATGTTTGTGTAAGTCCCAGACACACAATATTGATGTATTTTCCTCAGGGCATGGCATTTCAGGAGTTGCCCGCTCTGTAATGAACGTGTACATTAACCTGCTGGCGTATGTTATTAATTTCCGCCGTGATGGAGTTCGCTTGTCACCAGGGCCATTATTTGCCAATTTGCCCTGCTTATAAACGTGCTCCACTGCCCCGATCTGAATTCATAGAGAGAATATAGTGCATGAGCGCACCGCGAGGGAGCCATTCATTATCTGCAGGCCCGTTAAACTTCCTGTCTAATGGCTCACACCGCACCTTTTTCCTCAACATGATGCTGAACTTGCTGATGTGATAACAAGAGTAATCAATTATGCACAGACTCATTAAAGTTTTCCCAATATGAGGTTTTGGACGTTGAGTTCACATGACTCACAAGAGGTGTCGGATATATTTTGTCAACAGTGCTTTGTTTCTCCTTCTCTCGAATCATACAAACTCCAAGTGCCAGTTCTGAATCGGGTGCACATGTCCGGTTGGCTTTCTTTTGGGCTTTTTCAATTGATGTCATTATCTGAATTGTCTCCAGCAGCTGAATTTGACCCCTGTCCCCGGCCTCTTTTATCTGGCAGTACAATGTGATGGAGTCAGCTACTGAGTCCGGTGATTGTGCATTTGAATGAAAATGGTCGCTAATGCCGGGTTGCACAGGATCACTTTTGACAGAATCCATTTGACATGGTCTTTGGAAGGCAGGAACTGACTGTTTTAAAGTCACTTTAAGGCAAGTCATTTTCTTTAAAAGGAGCCAGTAATGAAAACATCATTTGCTCACCCTTGACTTGCTCCAAACTAGTTTGAGTTTGTTCCGTTGAACACAAAAGGAGATGTTCTGCAGAATGTTGGAAACCTGTAACCGCTGACTTCCATGGTAATTGTTTATTTCCTAATATGGATGTTAGTGGTTGCAGGTGTCATGCATGATGGGTCATAAAAGATGATAGTTTACCATTGACTAGTTTTATATTTCACACACACACGGCGACTGATTTCTTGGTGCTGAAAAAGCACCTGTGTGCATAGCAAACATTCATGGCATCAATAGCTGTTATGAGAGATCGAGAGAGAGAGAGAGAGAGAGAGAGAGAGGGGGTCTGAAAGCAATGAAAGTAATATATTTCTCTGTCCATGTTTTAGGTGTGAAATTTCTTGCGAGTGCTTCAAAATTTTACACTATACGCTCACCGGCCACTTTATTAGGTACACCTTACTAGTACCAGGTTGGACCCCCTTTTGCCTTCAGAACTGCCTTAATCCTTCATGGCATAGATTCAACAAGGTACTGGAAAATTCCTCAGAGATTTTGCTCCATATTGACATGATAGCATCATGCATTTGCTGCAGATTTGTTGACTGCACATCCATGATGTGAATCCCCTGTTCCCAAAGGTGCTCAATTAAATTGAGTGAGTGATCTGGTGACTGTGTAGGCCATTTGAGTACAGTGAACTGTACTCAAATGGCCTACACAGTCACCAGATCACTCAGTGTCATGCTCAAGAAACCAGCCTGAGATGATTCACGCTTAATGACATGGTGCATTATCCTGGTGGAAGTAGCCATCAGAAGATGGTACACTGTGGTCATAAAGGCATGGACATGGTCAGCATTAATACCCTTTTCTGTGTGGAGTTTGCATGTTCACCTAGTGTTGGCGTGGGTTTCCTCCGGGTGCCCCGGTTTCCCCCACAGTCCAAAGACATGCACTATAGGTGAGTTGGGTAAATAAAATTGTCCATTGTGTCTGATTGGGTGTGTGAATGTGAGAGTGTATGGGTGTTTCCCAGTACTGGGTTGTGGCTGGAAAAAGCTGGAATAGTTGGTGGTTCATTCCACTGTGGCGACCCCTGGCAAAAAAGGGAATAAACCGAAGGAAAATTAATGATTAAAATGCCTTTGAAACCAAACAGAACAGTTGTTATGATAACTTGCTACTGTAAACTGAAGCTTAACTGTAACTGAATGCTTGCCCTGTCTCTGAGTTCTTCTGATTAGTCCACTGCTTTGAAACTGACATTGACGAGCGGCAATGCATGGAAATGAGGAAATAGTTTTTAACTTGACACAGCACCGTTCATGTGTGCCGCGCATCAAAATAACTGAGAGCAATGGTCATGTACTTCCAACAAACGCATATTTACATTTAAAAACAAAAGGCTGCCATTTTGTTCATGTCAAAATCACTCGATTTAGTCAACATCAAGCTAAGAGCCTCATGGCAGAGCATTAAAGTGGACTAGTTTGTGCAACACCTACAGTTTAAACCTCTTTAAGTGTAAAATTCTCCAAGCTCACTACTGTATAAATATCTGCACACAACTAGGACTGCACAATGTATCGTTTGAGCATCAATTTCTCAGTGTGTATATCCGCAATACTCATATGGTAGGATTAGATTATATATTAAAGATTAAATGATGAAGACATTATTAAATATTATTATTTTGAAATTATTTATACAATGATTACCATGTTATTTGATGATTGATTGTTTAGTTTCTGTACCCAAATACTGTTAGACTACTCTTAGAAATCATCAAGAACTATTTAATGTTTATTTTATGCCCTGTTGTATTTATGTACAGCGGGCAAAATATGTTTTGAACACATCATCATTTTTCTCAGGAAACATATTTCTAAAGGTGCCATTGACTTAAAATTTTCCCCGGATGTTGGTAACAACCAAAGCAATCCATATATGCACAGAAAACAAATCTAATTAGTTTTCAAATGAAGTTATGTGTAATAAAATGAAATGATGCAAGGAAAAAGTATTGAACACAAGGCATAGAAAGGCAGTGAAAGCCCAGACAGCAGCTGAAATCTTTCAGTAGTTCTTCAGCAACCCTCTGCCAATCCTAATTGTAAATTAATATTAGCTGCTTCAGTCCAACATCTACATTATCAGGTGATAAAGATGAAACCAGGGTGGACATTTCAGCAAGACAATGATCCAAAACACAGCCAAGGAAACTTTCAAATGCTTTCAGAGAAAGAAAATCAAGCTGTAGAATGGTCCAACCAATCACCTGACTCGAATCCAATAGAAAATACAAAATAAAGATCAGATTTGATAGACAAGACCCATGGAACGGTCAAGATTTTTACACTCTGTTGAAGTCTGTGAATAAAATCACACCTGAGCAATGCATGACTGCAGCCCTACATTGAACGCCATGTTCTCCAAATGCTAGTAAACGTCTCGGAAACTGTGGGAGATGTATAAACCCTCAGGCCGGGTTATTTCAGACCTGCGCCTGCTGCGTCTGAGATGGACGGCGCTTGACCGGTGTGTCACATATTCAGAATGAGGACAGCTCAACGCTGCGCCGCGTGCTTCAGAGGAGCGTGTCTAATAGTCTGGCAGTCTGTGGAGGTGGTGGAGGAATGTGAAGGGCTGTAATTAAAGCCCCTTCACTTGCACCCGAGCCCCGCCGCATGTCATCATTCATATACATGCGCAGACTCTCCATGACTAGTGTCAGACACTGCAGACAAATAGAAATGCATGAATTTTTCATGACTCAAATGTACCAGTGCACAGAGATAATAAAGGCGTCGCGGACTAATTTTCGTGACCCGCTTGCTTCCTTGGAGAATCAAATTATGTGGATATTTGTAATCTGCTATTGATCTGGAAGTTGATGTGGTGTAATAGTTGCATCTTTGTTTTATTATTTTTTGCTTTTTTATTTAAAGAACAGCATATCATATTTTACAAAACAAATACAGTTAAATTATTAGCCCTCCTGGCACAGTGGCTTAGTGGTTAGCGCTGTCGCCTCACAGCAAGAAAATCGCTTGTTCGAGCCCCAGCTGGACCAGTTGGCATTTCTGTGTGGAGTTTGCATGTTTTCCTCGTGTTGGTGTGGGTTTCTTCCGGGTGCTCCGGTTTCCCCCACAGTCTAAAGACATGCAGTACAGGTGAATTGAATAAACTAAAATGGCTGTAATGTTTGTGTGTGAATGAGTCTGTATGGATGTTTTCCAGTACTGGGTTGCAGTTGGAAGGACATGCAAAGCATGTAAAGCATTTGCTGGAAAAAGTTGGTGGTTCATTCCGCTGTGGCGACCCCTGATGAATATATGGATTAAGCCGAAGGAAAATGAATGAATAAATGTTACGTACTGTCATCATGGCAACTACAAAATAAATCTTTATTTATAAATTTTTTTTAGAAATTAGATATTACAAATATTGTGTTTAAAATGTGTTGGAAAAAAATCTTCTTTCCATTAAACAGAACTTTATGTATAATATTTATTATATACAGTATATATTCATATATACATATTAATTCATATATATATACATATTAATTAATTTTCATTTGTCTTAGTCCCTTATTTATCACAGCAGAATGAACCACCAACTATTCTAGAATATGTTTTATGCAGTGGATGCCCTATCAGCTGCACCCCAGTACTGATAAACACCCATACACTCTTGCATTCACACTGTGTTTGTAAATGTGTACGAGTGTTTTCCAGTACTGGGTTGCAGCTGGAAGGGCATCTGCTGTGTAAAACATATGCTGGAATAGTTGGCAGTTCATTCCGCTGTGATAAATAAAGGACAATAAAATTTCCCTTGATAAATAAGGGACAACGCTGAAGGAAAATGAACGAGTGAATGAATGATACAAGTGATATATAAGCATAATTCAGTAAACAAAACCATAAAGTTACGTTTCTTATTAGTGAATTCACATTAATGAATGTAAGATTTTCTTAACTATATGAATTAAACTATAACTATAAAGGAATTAATTTAAGAACAAATTTTCTTAGGATAGACAGTAAAGTCATTTTTGTATAAGTTCTTGAACTGAATATTGTCAGTGATACATTTTTGAGCCTCACAGTGCATATGGCCACATACACTATGGCCAAATTAGTTTGTAAAATTCACCTATGGTGCATGCCTTTGGACTGTGGGGGAAACTGGAGCACCTGAAGGAAACCTACAGTACTCAAAAACGGGGAGAACATGCAAACCCACACAGAAATGCCAACTGACCCAGCCAGGACTCGAACCAGCAACCTTCTTGCTGTAAGGCGATAGTGCTAACCACTCAGCCACTGTGTAAATTGTACATAATGTTTTGCTGGATAAAAATTCTGTGGATGAGCTTATCAGATATTTTTTGGAATTTGTTCCTAACATGCTATTTCAGAGGTAACAGCCATGCTTTTCTCCAGCAAATCAATGTGCATTTTAATAAAGAGATGTGATAAGATTGGATATAAGGTACAGTGATGATTTCTTTTTGAAGGAAAGAGTGCAAATAGCTTTATTATTACTCTTGGTATTCATTGTAAAAAACAATTTTACCAACATAAGATGCAGTATTATCAAAAGAATCAGAATCAGAATCAGAATCAGAATCAGAATCAGTTTTATTGCCAAGTGTGCTTCACACACACAAGGAATTTGTTTTGGCAACAGAAGCTTTCAGTGTACATAAAGTGACGAGTGACAACACAAAATTAAATACAAGAAAAAAAAAGGCAATAAACATTAAACAGAGATGCAGTTAGTCAAAAAGATCTGGATGTTGAATGTATGTACAGATATGTTGTAAATATACTGGTTATAAGGTGCTGTGTACAAGTGCATATGAGAAAGTATTGCACGTTTATTGCACAGTAGGGGAATATTTAACTGTTCATGAGGTAGATGGCCTGAGGAAAGAAACTTTTCCTGTGTCTGGCTGTTTTTGTGCTTGGTGCTCTGTAGCGCCGACCAGACGGTAACAGTTCGAACAGGTAGTGTGCTGGGTGTGAGGCGTCCAGAGTGATTTTACGAGCCCTTTTACTCACTCTGGAAGAGTACAGTTCTTGAAGTGTAGGAAGGGTAGTGCCAGTGATTCGTTCAGCAGTCCGGACTATTCGCTGTAGTCTACGGAGGTCGGTTTTGGCAGCTGAACTGAACCAGACGGTGATTGAAGTGCAGAGGATGGATTGGACTATAATAAAAAATAAATGTCATTATGTGACTATTTAAAAAAAATTATCCTCACTCTTATTAAACATTTTATTTGTACTCTTTTTTATTATATATGCTTTGGTAAAGTAATAACTTATATATTCTATAGCTAATACACACTTATCTTTTTTGTTTGAGCTACATTTTATTTGTGAGCTGATTTAAGCTTTTTCATGTAATATTTTTCACAATGATTTTTTTTATTTCACACATCAATATAATAAAAATATATTTTTTTGTTTTCTTTGATGCATTTATTTTAAATCCCAATGCAGTTTAATATTAAATAAACGTCATTACAGAGTTTTTCTCATTTTTTTCCTTTTAACTGTTAATGAACATTTAAATTTTACTTTTAAACTTTTTTATTATTAAATATGCTTCGGTAGCTTAATAATTTATATATTTTATAATTAATATACATATTTATATTTTTGCTTTAGCTATATATTATTTTTTTTTTGCTATTTTAATCTATTTTACTATAAATTAATATATTTTCCAAAGATTTTTTTTTCATGTATCAATATAATAAAAATATTTTTTTCAGTTTTTTTTATGCATTCGTCTTAAATCACAATGCAGTATGATAAAAAATAAACGTCATTACGTAACTTTCAATTTTTTTTCTCTAAACTGTTATTAAATGCTTACAAACTTTGCAGTGTTTTTTTCTAATTTTTATTGTTATATTTCATTTTTTTATAAATATGCTTCAATACTGTAGCTGATTATGGTTGATATTTCAAGAATTTCATTTTAAGTTACACTAAATAAACATTTTTCAAATGTTTGCTTTTTTATTTTAATAATTTTCTTTTTATGGCTTTAGATTTAATTGACTAAACTCTAATCGAAACTCTAGTCATGCATTTAAATTAAAACATTGGAAATAAAAATTGATGCTCTTGCCAAAAACAGAAAATGACTAAGAATATGTTATGTAAAAGCATAATAAATGTGCAATATTTATTAAAATCTGTCATGCCATATTAAACACTTTTAAAAATACATTACATATTTTTATATCCTTATTATTTTTAAATATCGTATTTCACTTCAAAGTAAAAAAAATGTTTATTAAAGCGTATTATTATTTCAAAAATAATTATTATTCTGAATAAGCTGCTCAGAAATACGCTGATGGTTCTGACGGAAACAAATTCTACAAACTTAATATTTATCAACCGGTGTTGCTATGTGAAGTTTAGTTTCCATGGTCTTGTTGTTGTTATGCTTGTAAGTAAAAGTCAAAAGCTGCTACATGTAGTAGTGCTATTCATCCAAAAACAAAATTCATAATACATAATCAGTTTTTTTTTTTTCAATTCCACATAGCAACACTAATGAGAAACGTGTTTGTTTAGAATCTTCACTGAGGGGACAGGCTGTCACTGGTGGACCCCTATGTAGGTGTTATCTGGGTAGGGGCCGTGAGCACAGTATGTAAGAGATGCTGGAGTCCACACACTGATGACAGTGAGATACGACTGATTAACCTCATCCATTACTCAGTGCTCAGACAGCGCCTGCAGAAAAGACTAGCCAAAATACACTGCACAACTACAAGAGACCGTCTACTTCCTATTTCTGTTGGAAAAACAGCCGCTTATAGACAGATGTTGTTAGTTACATAAAATGGGTGATGTTATATTTACAGTGACATTTATATATAAAAAAAAAGCTTTGAAGAGCAAACAATGTGGTGGTGTTTCACCTCTTCTGTCTATAGTTATCATTAGATTCACTGATATGGAAATTTGGGGTAAAATTGAAATTATTTTATTTTGGTAGATTAGTTGAGACTACACTTGAGAATACACTTAAAAGCAGAGGTGGGTAGTAACGAATTACATTCACTTCGTTACATTTTCTTGAGTAAAATTGTTGGGTAACGTGTACTTTGAGTACATTTAAAAATGTGTACTTTTACTCAAGTAAATTATTAGAGAAAAATCATTGCTCTTACTTCGCTACATTTGGCGGCATTCCTCCGTTACTGTCAAATGATAATAATATTCATACGACTTGTTTGCAATTCATATGACTTGTTTTCAAAGGTAAAGTCTAGATCGGATACACGGCCGGAAGTGCGATATGCACATGAATATAGCGGCATTTTTTATGACACTGTATAACAATAATTCATATTTTTACAGTACTGTGACAGTTGGGTTTAGGGTTGGGGTGGGGATAGGGGTTAAAAAAATACTATTTATTTAGTAATTTAATAGATAAGACAAATAATACTCTGTACAACTACTGTTTTTACGCTTCTGTGGCGGTTGGGTTTAAGGTTGGGGTAGACGTTAATAAAATATAATAAATCGGAAATTTCATAAATAACATAAATAATTCTCGTTAACTTTCATCTGCGACCTGAAGTTCGGACAGTTTTCACTCCAAGATGTAAATAAGAATAGTTTGATAATGCAAATCCTGCTGTATCGAACTGACATCGCAACATATACATGAATGACAGCTCCAAACTGAAAAAACTTGTAGTGGTAAGTGTCAATATTTTTATTCCAATTTGAACTTTTTTAATGGTAACTAAAATAATTGGTAACTAAATGAATGGATAACTAAAGGATCTGCTGTTTAATGAATAACTGATTAGCCCAGCACATGTTAGTCATTCACACTGTTAAATATAAAAAATATAACATTTAAACATAATTTTTTTAAACATAAATAAATATATATATAAATGAATATAAGAATATAAATAAGAAGTATTAGCCCCCCTGTATATTTTCCCCCAATTTCTGTTTAAAAGAAAGATTTTATCATCAACACAACATATATTTGCCATGATGACAGTACATAATATTTCACTAGATATTTTTCAAGATACTAGTATTCAGCTTAAAGTGACATTTAAAGGCTTTATGTTAATTCAGCAAGTTAGGGTAATTAGGCAAATCATTAACAATGGTTTGTTTGATAGACAATAAAAAACATTGCTTAAGGGGGCTAATAATATTAATTAAAAATATTGATTAAGCTTTTGACATTAAAAACTGCTTTAATATTAGCAAGAATTTCACCAGAAAAAACAATTACAAGAAATACTGTGAAAAAATTCCTTGCTTTGTTAAATGTCATTATCATATGAAAAGTAACTAGTACCTATTTACTTGAGTAATTTTTTCATCAGATACTTTTTTACTCTTACTCGAGTAACTTTTAAGATTATTACTTTTACTTGAGTAAAAAATTCTGCAAGTATAGATTTTGGATACTCGACCCACCTATGCTTAAAATTGACGCATGTAGAATTGACACCTAGTGGTTAAACAAGGCATTGCAGTCCAAACTGTTTTTCTTCACATGGCCATTCTGACTACGACTCTATGCAAACACAGTTTGAAAGATTGACGACACCAACAGGACGATTGATGCCTGATGATTGAGCCTTACAATGTTTAAATTTGTAATATTTATATTATTTGCCAATTACAAATCCTTTTAGAGTGCATTACAGTAATGTCACTGAAGCTAATTCGTGTTTATTTGGTGCTATAACTTGTAAAGAAATAGGAAGAAGCTTGTTCTGTCATGTCATATTAAAGAGACTAAAACATATATTTATGGTTTAAACTGTGTGATAAAAATATAAAAGTTAAGACCTCATTTCATATTTAAAGCAAAAAAACCGAAACACAAAGCTTTTTATACTCTTTAAAGAGCAATTTAGAAATCATTTGAGATTTTATTTCTGTCATTTTACAAGCTTTCTATTAACATCCAACAACTACTACAATACATTCTGTCCTATACTGATAACCTTTTTTTTAGAAGCTGATAACTTCTATGAAGACTGATAGATATAAATATAAAGAAATAAATATTTTTATTCATATACAGTGATGCAAGGAATCATCTATTTGGAAGTGGAGTTAGAGAGGCCAGCAGAAGGCGCTCAACCTGTGGTCTGTGTGAGTCTTAATGCCCCGTAAAGTGAGGGGGACACTATACTGTTAGTGAGCGCAGTCTTTCGAATGAGACGTTAAACTGAGGTCCTGACTCTCTGTGGTCATTAAAAATCCCATGGCACTTCTCGTAAAGCGTAGGGATGTATACCTGGTGTCATGGCCAAAGTCCCTCAATCAGCCCTTACGATCATGGCCTCCCAATCATCCCCATCCACCGAATTGGCTCTATCACTGTCTCTCCACTCCACCAATAGCTGGTGAGTGGTGAGTGCACTGGCGCCGTTGTCCTGTGGCTGCCATCACATCATCCAAGTAGATGCTGCACACTGGTGGTGGTGTGGAGAGACCCCCCTCATGATAGTTAAGTGCTTTGGGTGTATGGCCATACACAATAAATTAATTCATTCATTTTCTTTTCGGCTTAGTCCCTTTATTAATCAGGGGTCACCACAGCGGAATGAACTGCCAACTTATCCAGCATATGTTTTTACGCAGAGGATGCCCTTTCAGCTGCAACCCATCACTGGGAAACATCCATACACACCCATTCACAGACACACACTACGGTCAATTTTAGCATACCCAATCATACCTGCCAACATTCGTCTTTGAAAATCCGGGAGGAGGGGGGAGGTGTTGGGTGGTTGGCGATCGGATGGTGAGCAGAGCAACCTGGAGAGGTGCCAGGGCTGTCGGCGATCCGAAGGTGTTATGCCTCATTTACAAGCGGCATCAGCTTCAATGCACTGCATTGTGGATCCATCCGTGCCACTTCAGTGGCATTGCTCGCTGCAGAAGTTGGGACTTTCTCAACTTTTTATGTGCCGACGGAAGCGCCAGCCAATCAGATCGCTGTATGCAAATACACCAGTTCAGACAGTAACCGATTGGTGACTAATTTCATTGGCTGACGCTGCTATGACAATCGCGTCAGCCCCAACTTCAGACACACCCTCTGTCAAGTGTTGACGCTGAAGCCCCATGTAAATGGGGTGTTACATATTGTACCAATCACCTGAGGACTAGGGAAAGGGGTTGAAATTCCGGGAGTTTTCCGGGAGAAATGACAAACCGGGAGGTGGGTCTGAAATACGGGAGACTCCCGGGAAAAACGGGAGTGTTGGCAGGTATGTACCCAATTCACCTATACCGCATGTCTTTGGACTGTGGGGGAAACTACAATGATGATCTAATCAAAGACTAAATATTTTGCTTTCTTTAAAGGGCACCTATTTTACCACGTTATCAAGATTTAAGATAAGGCTTTTGTGTCTGTAAAGTTTTAGATGGTATTTATATACCTTTTTAAATCTAGGAAACTTGAACTGACATTGTAGCTGTTTTGTTGCCTGTGCCTTTAATGCAAATGAGCTGGTTCTCTCCACCCACCATTTCTACGTGCGTGTCGGAGCCTGATGGGTGTAGCCTTCTCCTGTTGTGTCTCATGCATAAGCAGCACAGTGACAGACAGGAATAAAGCAGATCTCCCTTACTACAGTAAGAACTTTCCCAACTGGTATTTGATATATTTGTTGTGGAGTAAATTCAAGTTTTTCTGCAACGATGAGTCACACACAACGTCATTAGAAAGTCTGCACGAGCACACACACATATACGTTTAACTTTGCACTGTTTTTGCATGGTAAATGTGACAGGATACTAATTACTATGCAGCTGATCACAGAGAGCTGAACAGATCTCTTAATCTTAGTTGCTTTGCGCAAGTCTTGTGGATATGATTATACACGTTACTGAGAAGAAATGTTAATATGCTGCTGTCAATCAATTAAGTGGGCAGGGAAACTGCTCTCCTACATCATGTTGCGGTGGGCCTCAAAATGGGAGGGATTTAGATCCTATTTTTAACATCAAAAAATAAAAACAAAAAACTTATTGTGTTTATATTACCCCAGTATGACTGTGGACATACTATACCTACACACAGGTCTGTCCAAACAGCTTACAAAAGATGATTTTCATCATAGGTGCCCTTTAATTCAAACAGTGAAATTTTATTTAGCACCATTTTATTTTGTATTTCTGATTTCAACAGTCTTGTTTATATCGGAAACGCCAGGTTGTAGCAACGGCCTAATAAGACTCTTTCTGATTATGATTAATATTAACAAGTGCACCGATATCTGTTTTGCACTGGAAGTCGTGACCTGCACTGAATCAAACACTGTAGTTCACACAAGCGCTCCTGCAGAGTTTTCCCACAGGGGCTCTTGCATGAGGAACCAGGCGGTGTGACGATGAACACGTGTAGGCGATAATGAAAAGAGCGAGAGAAAAAAAGAGTGCTGAAACACTTACCTTATAACTCAAAGTCTCCGCAAACCTCGCACTGTGAAAGAGAAAGAGACAGAGGGAGGGAGGCTTAATGAACTCACACACACACTGAGGTGCGGATGAAAAATGACATTACAGGGTAAAAAAAAAAAAAAAAAAAACCCTCAAACTTAAGGAGAGGATTTAAAGGAGACCCTGAAAACATTCTTGGAGGATGCTGGTAGTGTAAATACAGTAACATACATGATGAAGGCCAACTTTTTTTGGCCTAGTTTATGTAAATTGTCATTTTTGCGTGATCTATGCCTTTAATATTAATGTTTAACTCTAACAATTTTGATCAAAAAGACCAGTAAATCACAGTTAATCTTGCTTTATTTATTTATTTATTTATTTATTTATTTTTACCTTTTCTTTTCAGAAAAGTGATCGAATGTAAATAACAGAGACTCATTTAAAAGCAAGACGTAAAAAGTAATGTGACCCATTCGTCTACTTGTGATCCAATCAAGCAAAACGCAACTTAACACCAGGTGTAAACAGACTTTATGTATGTGGTAGGTAATGTTTGCTACATTAACTGTCTGTCATCGGGTCGTCCCACTGTTGAACACCAATGCTGACAAATCACTCAATGGCAAAACTGTGAACACAACCATGGAAAAATAATTTCCTGTGCTCGCTGCTCCTGCCACCCTGATGCTCACAGCCTGCGGCAAAATTCCTGCCCGAGATTAAATGAAGGTTTATGGCAGATCTGGAGAGTGATAGCATGCGATTGGAAGGAAAAACTAATGACGGTTCGAAATAAATGTTCTTTAAAACACACACGTTCGCTCTCTTTCAGAGCTTATTTTTGCACAGTCTTGCCAACATTTACTTTGGGCCTGATGAGGCTCAGCTGTGATTGTTGATACTCTGAGAATGCTCATGTGAAGAGACAGACAGACATAGATGCAATAATGAATGTTTATTGTAGTTATCTATTATTGTTAGCTATTTTTGATCATGTTCATAATAAACAGGGTCATTGTAGTTAACTGAAATCAATTCTGATTGTGTAAAACTTTGTTACTTAAAAAAATAAATGCTAAATACAATGGAAAGCACATAAATCTTGCAGCTAGTTGGCAAAGATCTGCTTCTGACATTTAGATTATTTTGCTTTATTTAAAAAAAAAGTAGTATACCAAATGAAACTAAAGTTACAAACAGATTCAAACTAGATAAAGAACTAGAACTTCACTGAAACAAATATGTATTAGTTAATTTACATTTATGTCATGTTGAACTAACAGAAGAACTTAAAAAAAATAAA
>CAIGQZ010032813.1:20607843-20628593 GCA_903798205.1 Danio tinwini | reverse complement strand
TATTATTATTATTATTATTATTATTATTATTATTATTATTATTATTATTATTATTATTATTATTTAATACAGATCTAAACTCTTTTTTCAAATCCCACATACTTTGCTGGAATATGTATATATGTTTTTCCCAACAGATGATGTTTCTATCAGCATCGCTAGATTGAAGTGATTAAAAGTATCAGCTGGCTTTTTGGAGGTAATGACAGACGACTGTCATGCAGAGGGATGATTTGTGTTGCGTGCCTAACTTGGACAGGTGCTGTTAGCTTGGACACCTGGGGTGGCATATTATAAAGATCAGCTCAACTAATCAAGCATTTCATTTTAGGCTGAAGTATTTTCCAAGCCGCTAAGCGTTTTTGTTTATTGAAATGATCTACGGCAAAACAATTGGCATGCAAATTCAATTACCCCACACACGATGCCCAATCACTTGTGTTTTTTTTTTTTTCACGAGATATTGTAATGATTGCTAATAATATGCAGGGTTTATTTTGAATTCCGTGTCAAATCGTTGTCGATATGTTGTGATGTTTGAGTCTAGCAATGTGAAATTTGATTACAGATAGCTCTCTATAATGAGTGTTTGTACTTAGTGATGCAGAAACAGTATAATATCTATATAGCTGAAACACTCAGAGCTAAGATTTACAATCGCATATGCAATCCAACAGAGTGTGCATGAGCAGTTTGTGGGCGTATTGATATGCTTTGAATAATTATGTGTTAAAACAGAACACATACAAGTAGGCTGGAGATTTGCATATTTATTATTGTAATTTATCACATAATACTGTATATCTTTATTTATTACCAATCAATATTATAATACTATTAATCATCCATAAGGGGCATCATGGTAGATGTTAGCACAATCGCCTCACTGCTGGTTTGAGCCTTTCACTCATTTCTGTGTGGAGTTTGCATGTTCTACCTATGTTGGCTTGGGTTTGCATGTTCTCCTCGTGTTGGCGTGGGTTTGCATGTTCTCCCCGTGTTGGTGTGGATTTCCTCTGGGTGCTCTGTATGTGAATTGGGTAAGCTAAATTATCTGTACTGTATGTGTGTGAATTAGTGTGTATGGATGTTTCCTAGTGATGGGTTGCAGCTGGAAGGGCGTTCGCTGCGTAAAACATATGCTGGATAAGTTGGCGGTTCATTCCGCTGTAGTGACTCCAGATTAATAAAGAGACTAAGCTGAAAAGAAAATGAATGAATGAATAATCCTCCATATTTGTATATATTGCATGCAGTTTTGTACATTCATTTATACATCAGCTTATTTGTGCATTGCATTAAAGGGATAGTTCACCCAAAAATGTTAATTTTTTTTTTTTATCATTTATGGATTTATTTATTTTTTTCTATCGAACACAAAACAAGATGGAAAAAAAACAGCCATTGACGTCAATAGTTGGAATAAAAAAATACTGGAAGTCAATGGCTGTTTTTTTACATAAATGTCTTTTTTGTTTAGCAGAATAAGGAAACATGTTTGGATCCAGTGGAGAATGAGTAAATATGCCAGAATTTCCATTTTATGTGGACTGTCTCTTTAATTTGCACTTTATTATACATGTAAACCCTATGTAAACCAGACCTTCACATAAAACGAATCCGCCACAAATGATTAGTGCAGAGAAACTGCAAACAGAAACAATGATAAAGAGCTTAGCACTTAATCCATGGCAATGATGTGGGATAACACCCACAAAGTTAAATAACCAAATTGGAATTTAAAGGTGATGCGTGTCAGTTTTTCGATCTTAAAATACCTTCACCTTCATTCGTTCATTTTCCTTTGGCTTAGTTCTTCATCAGGGATTGCCACAGCAGAATGAACCGCCAAATTATCCAGCATATGCTTTACACAGCGGATGCCCTTCCAGCCACAACCCAACACTGGGAAACACCCATTCACACAAACACTCATACACTACGGCCAATTTTGTTTACCGAATTCACCAATAGCACATGTCTTTGGACTGTGGGGGAAACCGAAACACCCGGAGGAAATCCACACAAACATGGAGAGAATAGCAAGCTCCACACAGAAAAGTCAACTGCTCCTGTCGGGACTAGAAAGCAATGACCTTCTTGCTGTGAGGCGACAGTGCTAACCACTGAGCCACTGTGACGCCCATTTATCTTCACCTTTCACAGTTTATTGCACATAGATAATAATGCAATTTTATCCTAATTTTCCAAATAACAGTTAAAACACTGAGCTCTCTGGTGCTATTAAAATAAGCAATAGGCTTATATTTTGATATTTAGAAAAATAGATCAACTTTAAAGCGACAGTTCACCCAAAAAGGACAATTCTGTCATCATTTACTTGTTACATAACTCGTTTGAGCTTCTATTGAACACAGTTAAAGATATTTTGAAGAATAAAGCCATCAACTATGGACTTCAAAGGCTATTGGTTTACAACATTGTTCAGTGATGCTCCATAAAAAAAAGGTTTGTGTTGGTGCAACATGAAGAAATCAAGTTAAATTGTTAGTTTTTACTAATTTATGTGAATTGAACATAAAACAATGAAGTTGACCCCGTCCAAAACTCATGGGGCTCTATTTTAACGATCTAGGTGCAAAGTCTAAAGGGCATGGCGCAAAAGCATTAAGGGCAGATTAAGGGTATTAAGTGTCCGAATCCACTTTTGCTATTTTAAGGATGGAAAAGGTTGTGCTTATCCTCTTAATGAGTTATGGGTGTGTTTTGAAACCAATCAGTGTCATCTCCCATTCCCTTTAAGAGTCAGTTGTGTCACGCCATTTGCTGTTTACATACTGACTTTGTAAGAGGAAAAACTGAACACTTTACTAGCGAGAAAACAGTTAAACAGACCATCTGCAGAGCAAAGATAAAAAAACGAGCCTCCTCCATTCAGCCTTTTTACTTTCTCTTTACTTTTACTCTTTACTCCTTTTCTTTCATGAATGAGGAAACAGTGTTATACGCACTCCACTGAAGACATCCATTAGCCTACATATTTAATTTTGTTTGTTAAGCACAAAGATTTCTTTCAAAACTTTTTCTAAATTCAGTTCTGATTTCCAGCAAACAAATAAATGAACAATAATATATATAGTTCTATCTAAACACACGTCCTGTTCTTAAGCCCCATATAGTGAAGCATACATCTCCAAAACCCGACAAGTAGACAAATCTAAAAAAAAAATTATTAAAATTAATATAAATATGCATATAATAAATAATACAGCTAATAATAATAACAACAGTATACAAATGCTAATTGTCATGAATAAACTGAAAAAGTGAGATGAAGGGCCCTATCATATACCCGGCGCAATGCAGTGCAAGGCGCGACACAATTGTTGTTTTGCAAGTGTCGTTTTGACGTGTTTTACCACGCTGTTTAATTAGCAAATGCATTTGCGCTCATATGTGCACCCATAGGCGTTCTGGTCTAAAAAATGAGGTGTGTTAAAGTCTAAAGTCCAGTGCAGAGAATGTTAGATGTGCGCCTCGCTTAAAAATTGCTTAATACACACAGGATGTATAGCAATACGCAAATATCTTTACAAATAAAAAAGAATTAAAGGATTAAAATGTTACAAAAAATA
Organism: Danio tinwini; assembly: GCA_903798205.1. Taxonomy (NCBI): domain Eukaryota; kingdom Metazoa; phylum Chordata; class Actinopteri; order Cypriniformes; family Danionidae; genus Danio; species Danio tinwini. Next base: position 20,624,997 of record CAIGQZ010032813.1, on the reverse strand, counting down.
TTAATTTTACATAAATATAAAAACCACTGCTTTCATGCCTTTTTCATCTCGGGGGGCTTTTTCAGTTATTCATGACAATTTGCTTTTGTATAATGTTATTGTTAGTAGTAGTATTATTTATTATATGCATATTTATATCTGTTTTATTAAAAACAGGCTTAGATTTGCCCACCTGTCAGGTTTTAGACCATACGGGGCTTAGCATGTGTATTTGGATATAACTCAGTTTTTTGAGCACACTTCATTATTACTGTTCATTTATTCGCTTGCTGGAAATAAGAATTGAATTTAGAAATAGTTTTGAAACAAATCTTTGCGCTTAACAAATGAAATTATTTATGTAGGCTAATGGATGTCTGTGTGTACAACACCTTTCCTTATCCACGTAAGAGAGTGAAAGTAAATGAGGAAAGTAAAGAATGAGGAGGCTCATTCTCACGCTGCAGATGCTCTGTTTTCTTGCTAGTGAAGCGTTCAGTTATTCCACTTACAAAGTCCGCCATGTAAATAGCAAATGCGCTATGGTCGCGCCTAGATCGTTAAAATAAAGCCCGAAGAAGGCATGGAGTGATTTTTATATTTGTGCAGAAAATAAAAATTTTTGTAATATTTTAATCCTTTAATTATTTTTTATTTGTAAAGATATTTGCGTATTGCTGTTTATCCTGTGTGTATTAAGCAATGTGTACGCATTTAAGGCGCATAGCTAACGTGCTCTGCACTGGACTTTAGACCAGCTTTCAGCTGATCAATTGCACAGTCTATTTCAGTTATTCAAAATAGCAACGAACCAACAATGCCCCTTAGCACACCTCTTTTCTAGAACAGAACACTAATGAGTCCACAAAGCAGTGCAAATGGATTTACTATTTAAACAATGTGGCACAACGCATGAAAAATAGGGTTGCGTTGGTCTGAAATTAGCAACAATTCGTGCCAAACACATCTTGCACCTTATTGCGCAGGGTGTATGATAGGGCTCATCAACTGTGTTGTTTCAGCTCATTTTAAATAAGTAGTTTGAACAAAATATATTAAATTGACCTCTATGTTATTCAGAAATAAATACACTGTAAAAATGCTGGGTTCCACACAATCACTTTATGTTGTCACAACACAAATTAATTAATTTAGCTTAATTTTACAGATTTAAGTGAATTAAACATAAAACATTGTCCCCAAAAAAACTTAAGAATTGTGCTGTTTCAACTCATTTTAAACAAGTAGTTTAAACAAGCAGCGAAAGTAATTTTTTGAGTGTATGTAAATAAAATGGTGAGCACTTTTTCACTTTTTTGGTTGAACCGTCCCTTTAAGTTGTATGCATTTGAGACGACACTATTTCATTGAAATCACATTATCAAGGTTTAGCTGGTTACGCACTTCAAGTTGTATCGTGTATATAACAGAAAACCTAGCTGAAGACATTTTTATTTATATATTTGTACATAGGTTGACATTTGTCGTCTCATTGTTTTTCAGAGCCACAGATCTCCCATGTAGGACAGCGGTTCGTGTAACTCATAAGAGCAGGCTGCAAAATGTCACCAAAAACAGCTTTAATAAAGCATTAAGCCACAAGGCTGTAAAATAACAAATATTTTAATCTAATAAGTTGACTGCAGGGCAGCACGGTGGTTCAGTGGTTAACACTGTCACAAGAAGCAAGAAGGTCGATGGTTCGCCCCACAATCCAAAGACATGCGCTATAGGTAAATTGACTGTTGAACTAAAATTGTCCGTAGTTTATGTGTGTGTGTGTGAATGAGTGTGTGTAGGTGTTTCCCAATACTGGGAAGGCTTGAAGGGCATCCACTGTGTAAAACATATGCTGATAGTATCATAGTTTATTCTGCTATGGCGACCTCTGAAATAAGCTGAAGGAAAATGAATGAATGAATAAATAAATCGACTGCCAAATTAGAAGTGACTTGTTTAGAGCTCCTGCGAACTTCATTAGCATGTTTACTTGCTTATGTTTGCTCATTAATACTTTACTCATGTGTGGAATCTCAACTGTGGATTTTCTACCAGGACATAATTGTACTTTTTTTAAAGCACGATTAGCATTCGTCTCCTTTGATCTCCATTTTGTCAGCAGCGCCTGCATTTGCTCTTCACTGTAACATCACTGTCACGGAGATGATATGAGGCAGATGGGCATCTTTGCCCAGAACAAATAAACTCATTAAAGCGCTAATCCATTTAGGAGTGAAGTGACACTGAGCCGCATTCGCTCTCCCTGGATCAAATCAATTTAATAAGATGCTAATTTTCAGCAGGGTCTCTGTAAATGAGAATCTGCTTACCTGCTGTTCCTGCGGCCAGTCAGGAATCCATTAAGGGGCCATCAAGCATTGGAAAAAATTCTTTCAGACGTCAAGATAGATCTGCTGTTTGCTGAATGCGGGTCTAACAATGTATAATCCTCTTTGTTTTCTTGTTAGAGTACCGTTTTATTAAGGCGAGCTTCTATTCTGTTTGCGTGCCATACAGTGAATTGATTCAATATGTTAAATTGTTTTCTGATATCGACATAGTAGGTTTGTCTCTTAGGTAAGGGCAAATATTTTCCAGAAAAGGATTTATATGCTCATTTACTTCGCCAACCAATTAGGCTAAACACGAGAAATTTGCTTGATGGAAAGATGCATTCCTCATGACAATATCTCGAGAAGTACATGTTAAGATGCAATAATGTTGATTCTAATACATTTTATGTATGTAAATTATTATATTTAATTTACGATGTTTAAATATTTTGCTATTATGAAGAAGTAATGCTGTTTGTGAGTTACATTTATTTATATTGGAATAGCCAGCTCATATACTTTCTTCAGAAAAATGTTTTTTTGATCGGTTGCTGATTTTAATATGCTGGTATGATAATGGATAAATGTGTTTCTAACTGGATCAGATGTAACCAGACTGTTATATTTTTGGACAGGGTCAATTAAACATGAAAAAAGGGCGAGATATCAGACTTCTTTATAAAAAAGCACAAATAATGTGCTTTTTCTTTTCAAATCCAGGTCTGTTTGGTGTCTGCTATGTGTAATTGCAGTATTTTTTTGTTTGTTTTTGTCTTTATGCTAATGTTTTTCTAAATGAATTCAGCATTGTTTTTGCAAATAAAACTTATTAATTTATTTATTATTTATTATTTGAGTACAGTGTGTGTGTGTGTGTGTGTGTGTGTGTTGACCCCCTGAAATAGCAATGGCCACCCCATGTAAAAAAAATTTCGCTCCGCCACTGGTTATGAATAATAATGAGCTCTTCTCTGATAATGACATAGCATGACACTTTGAAGTATAAAATATTATTACTTTTCTGGCCAAAAAAAATTTATTTTAGCAAAAATAGTAGATTCCTTGATAAATGACCATTTTTTTCAGCTGAATTGGTAAAGAGGTTTATTTTAGCTGGAATAAAAGGGAGTTTTTAAAGTTTATTCACTCCAGAAACGTGAAAGTAAATGCTAAGTGATATGACATGGTGCATAAATGTGCCTTAAAAACTTTTACTCAGCAGTTTACGTTTCTTTGTTGCCTCATTACAAACAAAAATTTCACAAATAACACGTTAAACTGATAAAAGAAATACTTGATTCAATATGTTAAATTGTTCTCTGATATCGACATAGTGGGTATATCTCTTAGGTAAGTGCAAATGTCTTCCAGAAAAGGATTTATATGCTCATTTAAATTACCCCTACACTCTCAGAAATTAAGGTACGAGAGCTGTCACTGGGGTGGTACCTTTTCAAAAGGTACACATTTCTACTTAAAGGGTCCATATTGGTACCTCAAAAGTATATATTAGTACCTAAATATTTTAAGAGGAACACTTTTGTACTTTTTAGGTACTAATATGTACCCTTGAGGTATTAATATGGACCTTTTAGGTACAAATTTGTACCTTTTGAAAAGGTACCACCCCAGTTTCTAAGAGTGTAGAATAAAAAGCTTCGTTTTGACCATATTTGGAACGGTTATAAAAATTAATGAGCTCTTCTCTGATGTTTTTGCAGCTCACACACATACATAGCATGACACTCTGAAATATAAAATAATAATACGTTGTTGGTAAAAATGTTTTTAACATAAGAAGTAGATTGCTTGTTAAATGAAATCTTCTCAGCTGAATTGAAAGAGGGGTTTATTTTAGCTAGAAGGAAAGGGAGTTTTTGAAGTTTATTGGCGTTTTTTTCACTCCGGAAAAATTATAGTAAGAGCTAAGTGATATGACACGATGCATAAATGCATATTAAACACTTATTCCCAGCGGTTTACATATGTTTGTTGCCTCATTACAATCAAAAAATGGCAAATTTCACAATATACACGTTAAACTGATTTAAAAATACTGTTAAACGGACCTTATACCTCTTTTGCCATAAAGTGCATTGATTCAATAGGTTAAACTGTTCTCTGATATCGACATAATAGGTATATCTCTTAGTGCAACTATTTTACAGAAAAGGATTTATATGCTCATTTAATACCACACAACATACCCCTAGAATGAAAAGCTCGGTTTTTACCATATTTGGAATGGTTTTGAATTATAATGAGCTCTTCCCTGATGATTTGCAGCTCACACACATAAAATGAAATACAGAAGTAATCATACTTTGTTGGCCAAAAAATTTTAACAAAAGGAGTAGATTCCTTGTCTTTACAACTGAAGTGATAGGTTTATTTTAGCTTAAAGGAAAGGGAGTTTTAGATGTGTATTGACGTTCTTTCACTCCAGAAAAATGACAGTACGAGCTAAGTGATATGACATGGTGCATAAATGTGCCCTAAACCCTTATACTCAGCAGTTTACATGTTGTTTGTTGCCCCATTACCAACATACATGGCAAATTTCACAATAAACACTTTAAACTGATTAAAAAAAGATACAGTTAAACAGACCTCTTTGGGGTGTGAATACATTTATAATCTGTTTTCCTGAATTTTGCGTTTTGATAATGAACTTTTTGATGATGATGATAAGATAAAATAGCTGAGAGCTCTATAATGACAAAATAAGAGTCCTACATACATAATGCAAGCTTAGATAAACTTCAAATTAAGTTTTAAAAAAAGTATCATTGTTGTAATCTCATTAGAAAACATTGTGGCCAATCAAGCAATACCTGAGCAAAAAATAAATAAATAAATAACTGATAAGCCTTTTAAAACTTGTGATCTTTGAGTTTATTAATCAAGTATGTATGCTTTTGCCATACTCATCTCTATGTATTAGAGATAAATCCCAAGATTCCCTACTCTCTCAAAATACTTCAGTATTTAAGTATATTTGCATTGCTTCTATAGATAAAACCAAAAAAATTAAATAAATGGTTCGTTATTTCATTACTTTAATTAGGTTGTATCATTTACCGTGCTTCATGGGATTGGATTTTTTTTCTTATTGAAGTTACACAGTCTTATACCTTTATGAATGTACATAATGCATTTTCTGATTATAGTGTTTAGACAATAAACACTTAAAAGGATGAAAGTAAAAGGTTTCGAGAAAACTAGAGTAACCTGCAACTGTTTTTGATGCAAGAATCCTTGACTATCATTATACGCAGTCTTCAGGGCAAACATAAAATAATAACTGTAAAATATGATCTCTTTAATGTTTTCCTCTGTTGCAAACCTATAAACTCTGCCGTGGACCCACAGTTCAAAAGCTGTGAAGTTTGCATCATAAATGTTTGATTTTTCTGCATGCCAGGGGCACAATAACTGTTAATGTGTTTTGTTTTTTTGAAAAGCAAACTTTGTCTCCGCGTTTTATTTTGGAGTGGGAAAGCCAAGCACAGCTGAGGGGATTATATGGGATTCTTTACATGTCATCGTATAATTAGGCTGTAAAGCGCCGGCATTGTTCTGAAAGACTGCCGTCTCATCTTTTTTTTTTTTCCAGTGTCAATCAAAGACAGTTGTTGGCACTGTACTGGGTATTTTTGAATATACTTTCATATATACTCTTTTAATTCCAAGCGCTGCAGTCATTCTCCACTATTTTTAGGTTTTGGCTTTTGTGCATCACCTATAATAATGTCAGCTGCTCCGGGAGGAAAGAGGTCAGGATTGTTCCGGGCCTGATGGTTCATGCTCATCATGTTATTACACAGCTGAGACTAAATATTCCTGCTTTATTTTTTTTATATCAGATATCCGATTGAACTGCATCTGAAGTTTTTATTTACTGACAAACGTAGCTATACCTTTTTCTTCAAAGAAATTAGAACCTTAAGTAGACTTGAAAACACAATGGTATCCAATCTATGGTTTTATATGATTTTTCTTTTTCAAGTGAATGTGTATATGTAGGACAATAATTTATGTTTTCATCCATATAAGATAAATCATATAAGATAAATCAATCAATCGATAAATAATAAATTACCAAATTAACAAACAAACAAGCAAACAACAAATAAACAAACAAACAGGAAATGAACGAACGAATGGACAAACAGCAAACAAATGAACGAACTAACAAACAGCAAACGAACTAACAAATGGGCAAACAGCAAACAAATGAACGAACAAACAAACAGCAAAGGAACGAACAAACAAAGAACAAACAAACAAACAAACAGCAAACGACCGAATGACAGAATAAACAAACAAACAAACAAACAGCAAATGAACGAATGAACAAACAAACAGCAAACAAATTAATAAACAAACGAACAAACAGCCAATGAGCGAACAAACAGCAAACAAATAAATGAACAAACAAACAGCAAACGAACGAACAAACAAATGAACAAACAAACTTGATCTTCTTTTTCAAAATTTCCCAAGTGACGTTTAGCAGAGCAAGAAATGTTTAACAGTATTTCCTATAATATTTTTTCTTCTGGGAAAAGTTAAACTTTTTTTAGTTTGGCTGTATTAAAAGTCGTTTTAACATTTAAATGTAACAATTTGTAAGGTCAATATTATTAGGCCTATTATGAAATTGTCATGTTTTGATTGGCTATAGAACAAACCACTGTTATCTTACCTATTTAAGCCTATTTAGCCTAAATAACCAACAGAAGTTAAGCCTTTAAATGGCACTTCAAGTCAAATACTAGCATCTTGCAAAATATCTAGTATAATATTGTGTGCACTGTCATCATGACAAAGACAAAATAAATTAGTTATTAGGAAACATTTTTTTTTTAAATGTGTAGAAAAAACTTCTCTCCATTAAGCAGCACTTTTAATATTTTTCAAATAATTACAATTTTAATAGTTTTGACTTTAATTGTATACAGTATAGACTGTCAAAATGCTGGGTTCCACACAATCAATTAGTGTTGGGACAACATAAAGGAATTAAGTTAACTTAGTTCTTACAAATTTAAGTGGATTGAAAAAAAAAATAATAATAAGTTGTCCCCCCCCAAATAAGTAGTTTAAACAAACAGCAAACCGTTTTGAGTGTAGGGTAAATTTACCCGAATGTTATCGAAAAACAAATATGTATTTTGGTCAATATTCATGTATTATTTTTAAAGGGCACCTATGATGAAAATCATCTTTTGTAAGCTGTTTGGACAGAACTGTGTGTAGATATAGTGTGTCCACAGTCATATTGGGCTGATATAAACACAATAAGTCTCTTTTTTTATTTCGTGATGTTAAATTAGGATCCAAATCCCTCCCATTTTGAGGCCCACTGCAATGTGACTTAGGAATGCGGTTTGCGGAGATTGAGGCACACTCTCACAGGCACGTGGGAACGGTGAGCGGGAAGAACTAGCATTAAAGGCACAGGCAACAAGAACTACTACATTGTGTTCAGAGCAGAAAATCCAATATTCTGAAAGCTATAATAAATAATCTGATGGGTGTTTTGAGACACATTGTAGAGACTCAAAATAATTATCTTAAATCTTAAAAAAAGGGTAAAATAGGTGTAAAATAGCTTTTTTAAAAGGCACCTATGGTGAAAAAATCTACTTTTCAAGCTGCTTGAACAGACATATGTGTAGGTATAGTGTATAGACCTTCATATTGGGGTGATATAAACACACCCAGTGCTTTTTTTTTCAATTTAACAACATAAAAACGGTGGACCAATTGGAGCAGTTTTGAGACTGTCTGCAACTTGACGTTGGAGTGTGGTCCCCCCGCCCACTGAATTGATTAACAGCTGCGTATTAACATGTCTCCCGTAGTAACGTGTATAATCCTATCAACAAGAGAGGATGTGCTCAAAGCAACTAGGAATAAAAGGTCTGTTCAGTTTGCTAGGATCATCAATCATCATTAAATGTGATCAAGAGTGTTACTAGTTACTAAAGTTTTACAAGTTTAGATTGTTTTAAATAAATTACAGCCATTTACTGCAGATTTACTTCATCACCATAGCCACATGTCAGAACAATTATAAAAGAAGACGCTTCAATCCTGGTTTGTGGACGTTAAATCAGGTTTATTTTGTACATTAACATAACCGATATCCATACAGCAGTGGATATTAACCTGTGTCCTGTCACAATTGCGTGCAAAGACAGTGCAAAGCTAAATGCGCACGCTGTGTGACTGTGTCTGTGTGTGTGTGAACTTTGTAACGATATCGTGTGTAACCCATCATTGCAGCTCCTCATCAAATGCATCAAATACTCATTGGGAAAGTTCTTACTGTAGTATTTCTCACAAATGTTACGTGAGATCTGCTTCCTTTATGTCTGTTGTCTGAGGCAGCCGAGGGCGGAGACTGAGGCACGCTGACAGGCACGTGGGAACGGTGAGCGGGGAACACTAGCCTTAAAGGCGCAGTACTCAAAAACAGCAAAAAGCTGTTGAAAGCTAAAAAAATACAAACTGTTGAAAGCTATAATAAATAATCTGATGTGTGTTTTGAGCTGAAACTTTCTGGGGACACAAAAGACTTATATTAAATCTGGAAAAAGGGGTAACCTAGGTACCCTTTAAATCAAATTCAATTTAATTCATCTTTATTTGTATAGCTCTTATACAATGTAGATTGTGTCAAAGCAGCTTCACATAGAAGAATATAGTGAATTGAAACAGCGTCAGTTCAGTTTTCAGAGATTAAGTTCAGTTCAGTTCAAAGCATAATGTATTTTTCCGCATCTAAAATATCTCTTCTGATGGATTTGTGTGAGTGGAGAAAATATGAATGAATATTATCCAACGCTGTCTCACAACAATTTGTAACTTTTTGATTTAGTGGCTAATTTGTATGCATTTGTATGATCTCATTCATACATTTTAGTACGATTTGCACATATCCTGATGACGATTGAGTATAGGGTTTGATGTCACGCCACCTTTTTAAAAATCGTCTATTTTGTACGTCTGAACTCATGAATTAGCCAATAAACTGAAATAAACATTATCACAACCTACCTTTTTCTTTTTTTAAACAATCAATCCTATATTTTTCAACTCTGAATCCATTAAAACTTAAAAGCAGTGCCGTCTCATTTCATTGCTTAATTTGCATATCAACTTTTTACTGAATAACATTATTATTCTCCTCCTGCAGGAATGAACGTGACCAGCTCAGAGGTGTGTTTATGACTGTTTTTTTTTTGTGTGTCCTGTCTGCTGTTATCTGTCTGTTTTCCCTCACTCCTAAAGACGAGCAGGGCTTTGTTAGCCCTCCATTATGGCACAGTCACGCTCCTGTTTTTGTTCCAATGGACCACCAGCCGATCGCGGCGCCTTCAGAGGGTGAGCTAATCCTCTGTGTGTGATCCCTGTAAAGGCTGCTTATGGGACACCGCCTGCGTCCGAGTGCATGGTTGCAGTCCGCTTTAGCCCAGCCAGAATCCACACTTTCCCTTCAGCAGATCCCCAAAGCCTCCACAGGCATGGCCGGAATGACACGGAGAAAAAGCCATGCATGCCTTGGCAGAAACACACACACACACACACAAAGCCTTTAAGAGGCCGTTCTGTTCACCCTGCACTCTTTCTCCTACACACACACACACACACACACACTGTCTTTGGCTGCGTTTACACTAGTGTGTTTTCAGCATTTTTAAAAGATCTCCATTTGACACTATATTACTGGATATGCATGCCAGTTGCTAAAAGTAGCTATCGAATTATACAATATGCATATTAATACTACTACTACTACTACTACTACTAATAATAATAATAATACATTTTATAGTGCACTTTTCTCAGACCCAAAGCACTACAAGGCATACAAGGCAAACAGTAACAAAGCAGAACAATAAAAAAACAGTAAAAAAACACAATAAGATAATAAAATATGAACAATTCAATAAAACTGGATGATTAAACTGACAAAAATAATCAATCTATGGTAAAAAGGTGAAGTTGAAGATGAAGTTTTTTAAAACCAGAGAAGCGACATTCCTGATGCTGATGGGTAGACCGTTCCATACCTTAGGTGCACTGTACGAAAAAGCTTGACCACCTATAGTCTTTAGCTTACAACGTGGCTGATACAGCGTAAGTCCAGATGAAGAACGAAGACTGCAGGTGGGAGTGGCCCATGCACTGCTATGTTTGTTAAAATCAGGGTCTTAAAATCAATACATGACTTAAAGGTGCAGTAGGTGATTGTCTTCAGAAACAATTTTTGTTGTGCTGGATGAAAGTCTCTTCACAGTCAAATAGTATTGATTAAAGTAAATGATCTTAATCCTGAATGAATATTGGAGTTACTTTTGCACACTGGAGGAAGGACGACACCATGGCTGAAGTATTTCTGTTAGACAGATAATGTTCTGTGTAAAAACTATTTCAGTCCCCCAAAGCTGATGTAGATGTTGTGCTGTCATTAATGGGTTATATGCACACAAGTGTTGTTCAGTCACTGAAATCTCCCAGCGAACAATTGATGTGACTATTTTTCATACGTTTCATAAGGGACCTTTTACAGCATTGATAATGTAGATTTTTATTTAGTTTAACAACAATACATCAGTAAATAGCACTATTCTGCCTAGCCTGCTTTACTGAGGTGAAGTTGCTTTTACATTCACATTGGTTCATTTTTGAGCAATGACAGCCTCTCTATACTGTTTACCATGCTACTCGGAATATTCACTCTGAAATAGCTTGTAAGTGTGGCTTAGTAACTACATAAGCTAACATTAGCTAACTACATTTCTAGCTGGCAAATGGCATGAACTAGTCATGTCGCGGAACGCGAGTTCGCGATTTCAGGAGTCGTGGCTTTGAAGCACAGTCCCTCCCCTGCCGTCCAAAGGTAATATGCTAACAGAATAGCATTTTGGCACGTCTAAGAGAGCTTACTGGTAGGCCCCCGAAGAGTGAGGTACAGAAACGTGATATGATAAAGGCATGAATAAACCTTCCCGCATCAGGCCATGATAGCAAAGGTCTAATCCACGCAATGTTACGAAGATTACTTTTTAAAGTACACTATATATTATATAACTGCAGGTTAACTACTGTATATGCTTGGCCGATGTGCTGTCCGTTGTATACTCAATGCTTTACCCTTCTGATTTTGATTATAATTAAATTTTGTAAAGCTGCTTTTGAATGAATATTATCATGAAAGTGTTATATAAATGAACTTAATTAAATTTAATTGAAATTATAAACTGAAAAAACCAAAGCTGTTTTTTTTTTTTACCAATTGTGGTCAAACATGTACAAACCCAACTTCTGGGTTAAAAACTTTCATTAAACTTAAAGTTTAAATATAAATTCCTACAAAGAACTATTGGCTTATTATTACAATATTATTTTTCTTTTTCAACTTTGTTTTTATTAATTTTAATTATATTACAAAACCTAGCTGGGCGTCATGGTGGCGCAGTAGGTAGCACAAATGCCTCACAGCAAGAAGGTCACTGTTTCGAGCCCCAGCTCCGTCAGTTGGCATTTCTGTGTGGAGCTTGCATGTTCTCCCCATGTGGTGTGGGTTTCCTCCGGGTGCTCTGGTTTCCCCCACAGTCCAAAGACATGCGATATAGGTGAATTGAATAGGCTAAATTGTCCGTAGTGTATGTGCAATATGTGGATGCAAGAGTCGCCTCACTGCAAGAAGGTTGCTGGTTCGAGCCTCGGCTGGGTCAGTTGGTGTTTCTGTGTAGAGTTTGCATGTTCTCCCTGTGTTCGTGTGGGTTTCCTCCGGGTGCTCCGGTTTTCCTCACAGTCCAAAGACATGCAGTACAGGTGAATTGGGTAGGCTAAATTGTCCATAGTGTATGAGTGTGAATGAGTGTGTATGGATGTTTCCCAGAGATGGGTTGCAGCTGGAAGGGCATCTGCTGCGTAAAACATATGCTGGATAAGTTGGTGGTTCATTCCACTGTGGCGACCCCTGATTAATAAAGGGACTAAGCCGAAAAGAAAATGAATGAATGAAAAACCCAGCAAACAGTACAGAATATTAACTTATATGATATTTACTTTCCCACCACAACATTTGTTTAAAATAAATTATAAAATAGAATAAAATACAATACTATAAAAAAATACAAATACATAAAAAAAAAACATTATTACATAATATTTTAAATTACAGTCATCTTTCCACAGACATCCCATTTTTATCTATCCGTTTATAAAGGGACCAAAAACAGACCATACTTCTTTTAAAAGTCTCTGCTTTACGTATGTTAACTTTTCAACAGCAAAAGATTATCAGACATTTCTTTTATCCATTGTGCAAGAACAGGTCTTTGGGTATTTTTCCATACCAAAGCTATAACACGATTAGCTTGTATAAAGCTGAATATTATCATATTATTAAGCTATTGGCTGTATATTAGTATTTATAAAGTATCATCTTATTCTAATTCACTAATCTGACCCAATCCCTAAACTACTAACCTTAATAACTTGCTAAAACTATCTAACTAAAAGTCTAACAAACTAAAAGTCTTGGTTAATGTTTTTTATTTTTTTATTGCAAGAATTGAACTTAAAGTGTGACCAAAACTTTATTTGACTATTTAGGTTGGGTTCATCCACATTTGACCCAAAATTGGGTTGTTATAACAGCATTTTAGAACTAAATTAGCCTATATACAAATACAAAGTAAAGCACAAATGATAATGGTGTTTTAAATGAGTATTATTTTGCATTGAGAGAGACAAAACATGTCAAGTTTATGTTATCTGCAGATCCTTCAAATTATGTTTGCTGTATCCAGAAAAGAACAAGATAATAAGCAAATCATAATTAAGCTATATTTTTAAATCTTCATACATGGTTATTAAATAAAACACAAATTATAATAGTATATCTGTTGTGAATGTACATGCTATATATATATATATATGCTTTAAATAATGCTAGGTTGTTTTAACCCAGTTTTTGCTCACAGATATGGTCAAACACAACCATTGAGTAAAAAACTAAATTGGAAGTTTAACCTAAACGATCGGTTTGTCCATATTTGACACAACGTTGGGTTAAAACAACCAGACATTTTTTTTATTATTATTAACAATAATAGTGCATTTTATTTTACACATTTCTTAAACCCAAAGCACTTAGTGATTGATTTATTTTAAGAGTGTAGCTGTCTAAATTGCATTGAAAGTCACATTGAAGTTGAAAGCAAATCCTTTAACTTTTTCCTGTATTCAAAAACACAGCAAAATAATAACATTTGTTATAAACAGCACATGTATAAATGTCTTGCTAACATGAAATAAAGCTAAACAAACAACTCTCATTTGGAATGAATGCAGCCAAATGTTACGTTGTGAATATTTGAATTAAAAAAAAGTACTATACTAGTGTTCCAGTATCGGGGTAAAACACTGGCACAGATGGTGCAACTGAACATTTCAATTTTAACAATGTAACTTCTATGTATAAATGTACGAAAGAAGATACATATTTATACATAAAGAGTCAATATTTTTGACTCCAGGCGTAACCGCAGCAAAAGTTGTGTGTTTTTAGTTGAACCTGCACCAGTGTAAACGCAGCCTCTGTGTGTGTGTGAGTCTCTGAACTGAAGCAGGATATTGTTTTCTATCTGCTCTCCTCTGCCCGGCGGATCTCCTCCTCTTTCACCTGCTGCCGGTCTCCACTTTTCACCTCTTATTTCTCTTCTCAGGCTCATCTCCAGCTCCCAAACACACATCCTGATCTTCATAAAATGTCTGTCAAGTTGTTGTTGTTGTTTGTTTGTGATGTTTTGTGACGCTGAGGTAATTCTGCTTGTGATGTTTTATTTTTTTCTCCACATGTGCAGTGTGGGACGGCAGTGAACTCTACTGAATAACGCTCCCAAAATGGTGTAGTTAGTGGAGTCATTGTAATTGTGAATTCTTTTCACTGGTGATATCAGTTTGGAAGGAGTGGCAAATTGGCATTTTGTTCATTATGTAAAGCTTACGGTTTGTGCATTTGTGTTTGTGTGCTTGTGTATGTGTACGATATGTTTTTGTTCGATACAAGTTATCAATAATAACAAGAATGAAATGATTATTAATTTAAATGGCAAAAGTATTTTTATTTAAATACATTTAATGCATTTTAATTATAACCCTAAATTAGAAAAAGTTGTGACAAAGTATGGTAAACACAATTAAAAGAAGAAAGTAGTGATTTCTAAATTTACTTTGACTTGTATTTCTTTGCAGGCAATGTTCTTTTCCATGCATATTTTAACAAGACAATGCAAAAACACATTCTGCACACATTACAATGTCCTAGCTGCTGAGTATACAGGTACTTGATTGGCCTGCCTGCAGTCCTGACTGTATCCAACAGAAAATGTGTGGCACATTTTAAAGCACAAAATGCAACAACAAAGACCCCATTCAAGACTTGTTTGCAGGATAAATGGGACAAAATTACACCTGAAACACTTCATCACTTGGGCCTAAATGCCTTTTAAGTGTAGTGAAAATGTGTTGCAAGAACCAAAAATTGGAATAACTATAAAAATCATGAGGAACACATTAAATAATGTTTGTTGTATTGCCTGCAATGAAATACAAGTCCAAGTAAATTTAGAAATCACTGCTTTCTTTTTTTATTTGTGTGGAACTTTTTTTGATTTGGGGTTGTAGAATTATTACTTTTATTAGATATCTCACTACTAATATTAGCTATTATTACTAGTATTAATATTATAAAAATATTAAAAACTCAATTATTAAAATATGTTACATGTATTTTAATTTCTTCATATAAAATAATTGTTGGTGTCTTTACTTTATATATGTTAAAGTTATCATTTTAAATAACAATAATAAATTAAATTATTGTTATTATTGATCAATTAAATGGTTTAATTGTAAAGTATTAATATGAAATTAATATTATATATTATATAATTATATATTTAATCTTCATTGGTAATGAATAATAAGTTGTACATTAAAGTATTAGTATTTTTTAAACCTATTTATTAATTTAATTAATACTAATAATTATTATTTTTCTTCTTATCAATATTATTATTATTATTATTATTATTATTAATATTAGGCAGTGAATGGTGGGAAAAACTGCACTTGTAACTTAAATCGCAAATAAAAATACATCCTGAAAAACAAATTAGCCACCTACAGTACCAGCTTGCTAAAACTCATTCACCTTAGCAACTGCTGCCTAAAACCCTAGCAACCATTCAAAAACGCATGAATAAACATCACCTTTAATATTTTTAGATGTTACAGAAAGAACACTGACTGTGATAACTGTGCAATGGTGAATGTTTTTAAAGGTTAGTATCAAGAGTTAATAAACTTAAGTTAACATGTCATTTTTTTTCTCTCTCACGTTTCTAACTCAAGAATAGTGTGCGCTCACACCTTCCATATGGTGTAAATGTGTTTAGTCCAGTTTTAAACATCTTCACACCTCCGCGTTCTCCCTTCCAGACCAGACAATTTAGCCTTTTTTAGCTTGTTTTTCTAATTCTTATCATTAGTTGGCCATGTGTTGCAGCTCAGCGCTGTCTCCTGTCCAGTATGGCTATTCTAGGAAAGTGACATTTGATTTCTGCTGTTTTCAGCTTTATTTCAGCGAGCCCAAGGCCAATGAGGGGTTTCTCTCCTCTTCACCTTCCCTCGACAGAAAACACAAGTTGTCTGGTTTTTCTAAATGCCTTTCTGAGAGTTCAGTTACTGCTGAAGAAATATACTGTAGACGAGAAATGTAGAGGTGTTGAGGCTCTGGGATTTTACAGATGATTTGATGTCAGACTTGATACTGTAATGTGTAAGGGCTGTTTAAAGATTTAGTTTTAAAGAGCTGCAAACCTTGTTCATATTTCATAAAGGGAGAGTTCGCTAGTAAAGTTCATAGTTCAACAGAAAGATGAAGAATGGCTGGTAATTTATACTCACCCTCAGGCCAGCTGATAAATGAGGGTGTTTTTTTTCTACAGAAGAACATTAAAGAAGATTTGTAGCTGAAACTGTGGAGATTCTGTAGAGAAAGGTTGACGCTTCTCAATTTTGTCCCCAGTCATCAATCGTTGCTGCTTAATTGTGAATTTTATATTCCGTCATAGTGCATATAATCATTGCTCATTCATGCAGATACACGCAAAATGTCCTATGGTTTGAAAAGTTGATAAAGGTTCACTGTGCGTTCACACCAAAAGAAGCGAGAGCGTCAAAGTAGAAATTAATTCAGAGATGTTTTAAAACACATCCCTATTCTCTCTTAAATTGATTCTAAATTTAGTTTTTAACAGCAGATGGCGCTGTATGCTTTACAAGCAGCTGTAGTCTGCTTGCATCCAATTCCTTACGAATACCACGTGAACCTAAAATAATCTTTAGTAAAGTTAGAAAAGGTTTAAACGAATTACAAATGTTCATAAAGAGCTGTGTTTATATTAATCTTGTGACATAAAAGCGAACTTGCTTGACTCCCAACCACACAAACGTTCCTTGTGAGCATTTCAGGCTATGGTTAAAAACCTAGAGTGCGGTCTGCTGTTAAAAACTAGCCTAGAGCACTGTCTGCTGTTAAAAACTAGCCTAGAGCGCTGTCTGCTGGTAAAAACTAGCCTAGAGCGCTGTCTGCTTCTAAAAAACTAGCCTAGAGTGTCATCTGGTGTCAAAAAATTGTCTAGAACGCCATCTGATGTTAAAATCTAGCCTAGAGTGCCATCTGCTGTTCAAAACTAGCCTAGAGTGCCATCTGCTGTTAAAAACTAGCATAGAGCACCATCTGCTGGCA
>CAIGQZ010032813.1:20580453-20593406 GCA_903798205.1 Danio tinwini | reverse complement strand
AAGCTTTTGTCGTCTACAGTCAACAAATGAAACGAAACACAAACTAAAAATATTTAAGCTTTTGTCATCTACAGTCAACAAATGAAACAAAACAAAAAACTAATAATATTTAAACTTTTCATGTCTACAATTAACAAGTGAAACAAAACACAAACAAACAATATTTAAACTTTAAAATTGGCTAAGACACACTGTACACATTTGCAAAATAAAAATCTTTTTAAACAGCCATGCAGAAAAATAAGCAAAATATGAGCCAAAAAGCTGTCAAACACTGCTGGAATTGATTAGCATTATTTGATTTGATGATTGTCAAACGGGGAAAAACTTTTCGCTTTTGATTGCTTTTGCTAAACTGATCTGCAACTTCACTTTCATTCCTGCCAACAGTGGAGATTTTGTGCCAAGTTCTGGTTTAATAACGACAGTGCCAATTTATTTTTTTTAAAACATCAGTCATTTTCAGTTTTTAAGAAATGGATAACAATAGTTTACTTTTCTAAAGTTATTATTAACATAAGTCATGTTATTATTAATATGCTGACACTTTAAAATAAGGTTGTATTAGTTATTGTTACTTAACAGCTTTATTAACATGAACAATACATTTATTACAGTATTTATTCATGCTTGTTATTATTAGTGAATGAAAATACCGTCAGTTCATATTAACTCATTGTCCATTAACTAATGTAAACCAGCATGAATTAGTATTTTAATAATGCATTAGTAAATGTTGCATTACGATTAATACATGCTCATACTTGGTTCATGATAACAATACATTAACTAATGAAGCCTTTTGTAAAGTGTGACCATTATATTTAATGGCATTATTTATATATTAATTATACAGGTTAGGATATATACAGTATATATTTACCGTGCATCCGGAAAGTATTGATAGCGCTTCACTTTTTCCACATTTTTAATGTTACAGCCTTATTCCAAAATGTATTAACTTAATTTGTTTTCTCAAAATTCTACACACAATCCCCCATAATGACAATGTGACAAAAGAGTTTTGAAATTGTTGCAAATTTATTTAAAATAAAAAAGCTGAAAACTCACATCTACGTAAGTATTTACAGCCTTTGCTGTGAAGCTCTAAATTGAGCTTAGGTACATTCTGTTTCCACTGATCATTCTTGGGATGTTTCAGCAGCTTCACTGGAGTTCACCTGTGGTAAATTCAGTTGATTGGACATGATTTGAAAAGGCATACACCTGTCTATATAAGGTCCCAGGGTTGACAGTGCACAACCAAGCATGAAGACAAAGGAATTGTCTGTAGACCTCCGAGACAGTATTGTCTCGAGGCACAAGGCTGGAGAAGATTACAGAATAATTTCTGCTGCTTTGAAAGTTCCAATGAGCACAGTGGCCTTCATCATCCATAAGTGGAAGTTGTTTGGAACCACCAGGACTCTTCCTAGAGCTGGTCGGCCATCTAAGCTAAGTGATTAAGGGAGAAGGACCTTAGTCAGGGAGGTGATCAATAACCCGAGCTGAGCTCCGGCATTCTTCTGTTGAGACAACCATCTGTGCAGCAATCCACCAATCAGGCCTGTATGGTAGAGTGGCTAGACGGAAGCCACTGCCAGCCTGGAATTTGCCAAAAGGCATCTGAAGGACCCTCAGACCATAAGAAACAAAATTCTCTGGTCTGATGGGACTAAAATTGAACTCTTTGGAGTGTATACCAGGTGTTACATTTGGAGAAAACCAGGCACCGCTCATCACCAGGCTAATTCCATCCCTACAGTGAAGCATGGTGGCAGCATCATCCTGTGAGGATGTTTTTCAGCAGCAGGAACTGGAAGACTAGTCAGGATAGAGGGACAGATGAATGCAGCAATGTAAAGAGACATTCTGAATGAAAACCTGCTTCACAGTGCTCTTGACCTCAGACTGGGGAGAAGGTTCATCTTCCAGCAGGAGAATGACCCAAAGCACAACTCCAAAATATCAGTGGAGTGGCTTTACAACAACTCTGTGAATGTCCTTGAGTGGCCCAGCCAGAGCCCAGACCTAAATTCTATTAAACATCTCTGGAGAGATCTGAAAATGGCTGTACACCGTCGCTTCCCATCCAACCTGATAGAGCTTGAGAGGTACTGCAAAGAGGAATGGGCAAAAATTCCCAAAGACAGATGTGCCAAGCTTGTGGCCTCATATTCAAAAAGACTTGAGGCTGTAATTGCTGCCAAATGTGCATCAACAAAGTATTGAGCAAAGGCTGTGAATACTTCTGTACATGTGATTTTCAGTTTTTTTTTATTTGTAATAAATTTGCAACAATTTCAAAAAGCAAAATTTTTTCATTGTCTTTATGGGGGATTGTGTGTAGAATTTTGAGGAAATAAATGAATTTAATCCATTTTGGAATAAGGCTGTAACATAAAAACATGTGGAAAAAGTGAAGCGCTATCAATACTTTCCGGATGCACTGTATATAGACACTAAAGAGACATATAATGTTATAAATCTAAATTGTATTAATAATCACATTATATTAATTCCATAATATAATAAATCATCCATGAGAGTTTTTGAGTGGAAACTTTATAGACAAGTTTGCAAACTCAAAATAGAAATGCCTACTGACCCAGCAAGGACTCAAACCAGCAACTTCATTCTGTGAGGCGACAGTGCTAACCACTTCAACCACAGTGCAGATCAATTCTGCTTTATTAATTAATTAATTATTGATTTATTTATTTTTTCAGATGTGAATGAATGTTCTTTGGGTCAGCACCAGTGTGGTCCATACGCCACCTGTTATAACACACCTGGTTCATACAAGTGCAAGTGTAAAGAGGACTACAGGGCCGTTGGCTATGACTGCAAACGTGAGTATGCAAGGCAAACTAGATCTACAAATTTAGAAACAAAAGTACAAAATCTGTCATTGGGGTGGTACCTTTTCAAAATGGTGGACAGGTGGACATTAGTACCTTCAGGGTACACGTTTGTACCTAAAAGAGTAACCCAACAATGACTAAAGCCACAAGAAGTCCATTAAATGGCATAACACATTTCGGTACATCTCTAATATCAACACACTTTTAGATAAGCATTGCACATTTCTACTGTGTGATTGGCTCTTAGATCCATATAAAGTAAAATAAAAGTACAGATCGTATCATTGCTATTGACAAAATGTTTATCACGATTTGATATAATATCATTTTAAGGCCCAGCCCTACTGTAAGTTACACATTTGTACTTTTTAGGTAATAATGTGTACCTTTAAGGACCTGTTTAGGCATGGGCCGGTATAAAGTTCTGACAGTATGATAACCTTGGATAAAAACATATCACAGTATCACAATATTGAGATTATGGTATTCTTTTTAAATGTCTGGGTAAAAAAAAAACTTCCCCCCCCCCATTGAACACAATATATTTTATTTTATTATTTTAAGAAACAATTTAAACATGTCAGACTAAATAATTCAAATAAATCATTGGCTTCTGCTGTCCTCATTAGTTTCAAAAACACAGATTTCTTTACAACTTGAAAGGGCATCTTATAAAGTAAGCCACTGCACTGTTCAGGTCTGTAGCATGCTTGTTGGTGCACAAGTGAACTGTTTTTTAGACCAGTAGCTGACCAGTGGCTTTAGATAAGGAGGGTCCTTTTCAGCTAGGAATATTGTTGACAGTCGTAAAAAATATGTAAAAAAAACAACAACAGCACAGGCTCATTGTGGATACACACCCATGTCTACATTTCTGGAAAGCACGAATTATGTAGCCAGAGGTACGTAGGGTTGCATTTTGTCTTTAAAATGAATGCTACAGGGCGGTATGGCACTGCCGGCAGCTTCTGTTCCATTTAGTGCTACCTGCTGACCACTTACCTCTGTACAGATGGCTTTTCCGCTGTTACCAGTTTGCCCAGTAGCTTGCCACATTCGCCGATGGACTTGGGATGTGAAGTGGGCTGCTTTCACTATGGGTTGGGTTTAGGGAAGGGGATGGGTGGGTCAATCGGTCAGTCAACAGCAAGCTGGCCTGGTCGGCTGAAGTGTATATTGCGCCCTCTGGTGGATTTACGTGAGAAGAGGATGCACTAGAGGAATTTGAGATCATCAAAAGGCGTACACAGCGGCCTCTGGTGGATTTGCAAAATCAAAAACTGCGAGAAGACATACTTCCAGTTATGTTTTTCACTGTCCCCAGAAAGATAAACCTGGGTATGTATCCATAATAAGCTTTGGTTGAAAAACAAAAGTACATATACCTTAGGAGTGGAACTTTTTTATACAAACTTAAGTTTTGCAAACCACTGTAAAACTTGAAACTGGTTATTGTCCCATACCTAGACCCATTAGGAACAAAAAAGTACCTTTTAAAAAGGTACCGCCTCAGTGACCTTTATTTCTGAGAGTGTACAAATGTAATATCTTAATCTATGAGTCAACTGTTACTGCTACAATGCGAAATGAATTAAACATTGAAAACTACAACAATAAAAACATATCATTTGGATAAATGAACAACACTCCATGCATAAACTAATCACATTACAGCTCAGGCAACAATTTAATTGCTCCCCATCTGTTCTCAGATTTTGATTAATTTCCATTAAAAAGCAGCTGCACGATGTAAAATAAGGTGGAGCGACGCTTTAAAAGCACTTCAGGATAACATTTTGGAAAGTCTGGAATCATTAGTATAAAGGCTTTCAAGCAAGGTTATCATTAAGAGGTAAAATGGCACGCGGTCGTCCCTGGAAAGTAGATAACCAAGCAAAGAGGCCGATCACAGACGCTGCCAGAGATTGATGGACTTTAAAAGAGCCACAGGCCTTTTTGTGCCAAAAACTGATCTGGGGTGTGTGTGAGAGTGGCAACAAAGCAACAGCGTTATTAAAAAGTTTATGACCTCCGCGGGTTAAACTACCGCAGCACTGAATGCATCTTCTCTTTGGAATTGTTTTCCTTCGCGCGGGATTGGTGCACTTGTCAGGCTAGAAAAGAAGATGGATGATGCGAAAGTCTGGATGAAAAGCCTGGAAGTTGAGTGCAGGTAGATTGTTCACCTTTTAAGCGTGACAGCATCCCGTAGCACTCTGCCAGTGGAGCGTAAAGCAGATGAATGACGGGAAGAGGAATGTAGAGCAGCAACTGAAAACTTTAAGAAATCTTTGGAATGCATCTGCATGGATACTCAAAAGGTTATCCTGCATGATTTTGTAGATGATGATAAATGAAGATATGCTAATTTTATTGGAACAATGTGTTTTTGTTTTTAAAAAAGGTGCTTTTTGAATGAAAACACTCTTTGTTTATATCGACTTTTTTTACTGCGTTTCAGGATAAATTTACGTTGCATAAATATTTTATGCACTTTACCTGTTCATTTAGATGACAATGGCATTTTTGTGACTGAAAAGGCATAAATATTTTTAAAGGTTTTTGAAAATAGTGCCATTATTTTGTCTGTGTAAACTGTTTTTACTGTGTTTCAGGAAAAAGTTTACATGGCTTGAATTTTTATGCATTTTCCCTGTTCATTTACATGACAATAGCTATGTTTCCATTCTCCTATTTTTATGTGCATTTTGATGTGCGCTTAAAAAAATGGTTGATGGAAACGGCAAGATTTGCATAAATGTTGAACACAAACACAAACTAATAATATTTAAGCTTTTGTCGTATACAATTAACAATGAAACAAAACACAAACTAATAATATTTAAACTTTTGTCGTATACAATTAACAACTAAAACAACATAACATTAACCCACGCATAAAAAAACATAACTGAGTAGGATAAACTTATTCGATAAGAAAAAATGCACACAAACTATGATGGAAACACTTTTCCCAAACAAATTTCAGTATGCGCATTAAAAAAAGGTCATGTGATTTTATTAAAAGAGATCATGTGATGATAAAAATGTGTGTGAATGCATAAACCAGCAGGCTGAGCACATTGTAAACCTCTGAAATGTTGTTTTGGTCATTCTAAAACACCTTAATGGTTTCAGTATTAGTGTTATTATATTATTAAGCACCTCCAGAATTATCAAGAGCATCTGTGCTCCGTGTCTCACGCCTTCAAATGCCACAACAACCTTATTGTGGGTCGACATTGTCTAAAGTCGCAAGTAATTTATAAAATAAAGAAAAGGTTCACGCAGCTTCTCCTACCACAGCATGTTATGTTTTTATTTTCAGTATTTGGCGCCAGTTAATCAGTGGCAATGGACGATTTTGCTCACTTTGACTCGTTGGATGGTAACGCTGCTTAAAGACGTATTCGCACCTCTTTTATGTGATATTCCAGTTTTGTGCATAGATTTAATTCGCATTTTGAAAAAAAAAAAAACATTTATAAGGTTTTTGAAAATGATCATTGTTGTGTCTGTGTAACACCCGAAAATGAGACTCTTACTAACTGTTTAGGGAAATTAAAGGCAAGCATGAACAAACGCACAACAATGGCGGAATACATGGTGTTGCTGCTCAAATGTTTGTAAGCGCTTTATCGGCAAAGTGTGTATTTCACATTACAACCAACAGTGAAAACACATTTTACACACACAGCAAATTGTACATACACTGTAAAAAAAAATGATTCCACATGATTCATTCATGTTGTCCCAACACAAATCGATTAAGCTAACACTTTAAAGTGGATTGAACATAACGAAATGAAGCTGTTCCAAAAAAGATCTTAAGAATTGTGTTTCAGCTGGGGCAGCATGGTGGTGCAGTGAGTAGCACAATCGCCTCACAGCAAGAAGATCGCTGGCTTGAGCCCCGGCTGGGTAAGTTGGTGTTTCTGTGTGGAATTTGCATGTTCTCCCCATGTTTACGTGGGTTTCCTCCTGGTGCTTTGGTTTCTCCCACAAGTCCAAAAACGTGGTATAGGTGAATTGGGTATAAATAAATAAAACTAATTGGGAATAAAACTAAAAATTAACTGTAGTGTGTGTGTATGGATGTTTCCCAATGATAAGTTGCAGCTGGAAGGGCATCAGCTGCATAAAACATATGCTGAATATATAATATGCGGTTCATTCTGCTGTGGCGACCCCAAATTAATAAAGGGACTAAGCCGAAAATAAAATAAATGAATGAATGTTTTAATTCATTAGTTTGAACAAGCATCAAAAATCTTTTTTTTTTTGGAGCGTACACACACCAATGCCAGTGCGATGGAACCTTCCTACAGGTACTGCTTATTAAAATGACAGCACCAAATACTGGCCTGGAGTATGAAATACAGCCTATTTGGCTGTTTTCGTAGATGTGTAAAGGTGGATTGTTTTGTCTTTGGCTTCATTGTTGACTTTCAAATGTAGCCTCAGAAAAACAATCTGTCCACAGCCTAAAAAGTATGAAACCTAACCATGCACACTCACTGGGCATTCATTTTGCCGGGATTCATATTTACCGCCCACTGGTTGCATCATGGTCATATGACAGTGGCTTGATGAAGCAGTGAACATTCTTTCATTCATTTTCTTTTCAGCTTAGTCCCTTAATTAATCCGAGGTCGCCACAGAGGAATGAACTGCCAACTTATCCAGCACATGTTTTACGCAGAGGATGCCCTTACAACTGCAACCCATCCCTGGGAAACATCCATACACACTCATTCACACTCATACACTACCCAATTCACCTGTACTGCATGTCTTTGGACCTGTGGGGGAAACCGGAGCACCCGGAGGAAACCCACGCAAACACGGGGAGAACATGCAAACTCCACACAGAAACGTCAACTGGCCCAGACGAAGCTCAAACTAGCGAACCTTCTTGCTTCCTTCAATACCCAATATTTCAAAAGACCAGACAGAGAGCGACTTTGTTTTCAATAGTTTGTGTTTCAGTTCATCTACAGCAAGGGTGCTCAACCCTATTCCTGGAGATTGACCTTTCTGCAGTTTTCAGTTGCAGCCCTTATCAAACACACCTGCCTGTAATTATTAAGTGCTCCTCACGTTCTAAATAAATTGGTTCAGGTGTGTTTGATCAGGGTTGGAGCTGAAATCAGCTGAAAGGTCGATCGCCAGGAACAGGGTTGAGCACCCCTAATCTACAGTATACTGAAACCGAACACCAGCATTTCCATACTAAACTTTTTTAGTTTAGTTTTTTCAGCATTTTCAAACTGGTTCGTGAGTCGAAGATGCCAGAGACAATTGTAATAAAACAATTATATTATTATATGTTTTTAAACAAATTATTCATATAATGGCACTTTAAACCAGTGTTTCCCGACCCTCTGGAGGCACATCAACACTACATATTTTTGATGTCTCTCTTATCCGACCCATTGATTTCAGGTTTTGGAGTCTTTTCTTCCATTCTAATGAGCTGATTGAGGTGTGTTTGAATAGGAAGAGGTTGAAAATGTGCACTGTTAGTGTGTCTTCAGGAACAGGGTTGGGAAACTGCATTAAACACTATAGTTTGGATTACAGTGAGGTGATATGTCAATGAACCAAATGTAATCAAACATTTTGTTTAACAAGCTTTTTAACAGCACTTTGAAACTGACGCAAAACATGCATTATATTATTCTACACAAGTACTGCCAATAACACCGACTGTGCTTGTGTGTTTTGTACTGTTTAATATTTATTTATCAGTATTTTATTAAAAAAATTACTTTTGGCCTTTTTTTTTACATAGGACAGGAGTATTGAGACAGGAAGCGAAGTTGGAGAAAGAGGGGGGTAAGGAAATATCCTTGAGCCGGGATTTGAACTCGGGATACCCTGATGTGCACCATATGTCGACGCGCTAACCACTAGGCTATTGTGGCAACATTTATCAGTATTTTAAAAGCAAGAAATGACATGTCGGATACTTATTTTCTAAATATTATGAAAATGGCAACGGTGCACAGTAAGTGCTTTAAGGAATTTATTGTTGCTGCTCTGACACTTCAGAGCCGACGTCTGGAATTCTTTTGTCTGCTGTGCCTTTAGTGACTTGAGGATGAGAGCCGGTGTGTTGTTAATCTTGTTAACAAAGAGAGGATCACCTTGAGCATCAGATGACAACACAACTGCGCACGCTTCACATGCACTGACTGCGGCTTTCACACACCACCGTCAGCCGCTTTATTCATATAGCATTATTCATGCATCTCCTCAGTCTTGATCTTGTTATTATTTGGTAAGTGGACAGAAATACAGTTGTCTGACATCTGATTTAATCATTGTAACGCAGCGAGGCGACTCATCCCTCCTCAGCATCTGTTCTGGAAACTTTAAGCCAGGTGTGACTTAAAAAGTGCTGAAAGGCTTGAATTACTGCCTTTCGGGAATCACATATCAAAGCTCCTGCGTGAAACCTGAGATGGAATTGTCACATTCAAACCGTTAGTGCTGCCTTCTTAAAGATGACACGAGCACGAAGGTTTAAACTTCTGGTATTGTTGTCCAATGTGATGGATGACTTTCATGCATTCATTGTACACAGCAACATATTTCAGCAACAACAACAACAACAAAAGCATGCTTTTATACGTTTCTATTTGAGTCTAACTTGCTGGCTTTTGGTCTTTTTTGTGCTGTTAGTTTTTACTTAAAATTATGGTGAATTACATATACATGCATACTAGGGATGTAACGCTTTTCTGTTAAAAAATCATATCATCCCGTTGTCCTCCCACGGTTCGTGGTGATCCGCGGTTCAGAATATGCATCATTAATATTGGTTTGGTGATAAAAACAACTGCAACAAAAAAAAAAAGTTCCCCTTTTTTACACTTCCAACACTCAATATAATTCAGATAGACACAAAAAAATAACTAATGCTGATTTTTATTTATTTTTTTGTCTTTGCAAAGATCAGTGGTCATTAATAGGCTGATTGAAGGTCTATGTCCAGTCTCAGAAGTGTCCAATACAGACTCAGACATTAAGCCTATAGTTTGCGCAGGTCTGTTATTTCAGTCTCGCTCCTGCTGGAGGTTATTCTGCACCTGATCGCTCCCGCTATTTATTCATTCTGTTTACCTGCTGTGTGCAAAGAAAAGTTTTCTTCTCGATGTACTGTTTCTGCTGAATTAAGAGAGAAGAGCCGAAAGCTCTCTCTTTGCTTACGTTTCATTCACTATGATGGTGTTGATAAGTGATAACGGAGCTCTCTAACTTGGGCTTTTGGTTCTTTTTGTGCTGTTAGTTTAAATTATGGTGAATTACATATACATGCATACTAGGGATGTAACGGTTCTCTGTAAAAAAAAATTTTTATCATCCTGTTGTCCTCCAATGGTTGCGCATTATTAGAATGTGCATTATTAATATTGGTTTGATGATAAAAACAACTGCAACAAAGCAAAAAAGTTTCGCTTTTGTATGCTTCCAACACTCAATATAATTCAGACAGAAACAAAAAAATAAAGAATGCTGATTTATTTTTTTTTTGTCGTTGCAAAGATAGCCTAGATAAGTGGTCACTAATAGGTGGATTGAAGTTCCGTGTCCAGAACCAGAAGTGTCCAATGCGGACTCGGACATTAAGCCTACTGTTTGTTACTTCAGTCTTGACCTGCTGGAGGTTGTTCTGTACCTGATCGATCCCGCTATTTATTCATTCTCTTTACCCACTGCTGCAAAGAAAAGTTTTCTTCTCTATGTACTGTTCCTACTGAATTAAGAGAGAACAGCTGAATGCTCTCTCTTTGCTTAAGTTTCATTCACTATGATGGCGCTGATAAGTGATAATGGAGCTCTCTAACTTGGGCTTTTAGTCCTTTTTGTGTTGTTAGTTTTTACTTTAATTTATGGTGAATTACATATGCATGCCTACTAGGGATGTAACGGTTCTCTTTAAAAATTGTATCGCCCCGTTGTCCTTCTACAGTTTGGTGAGCCCTGTCATCCGCGGTTCAGACTACGCATTATTAATATTGGTTTGATGATAAAAACAACTGCAACAAAGCAAAAAAGTTCAACTTTTGTATGCTGCCGACACTTAATATAATTTAGACAGAATTATAACGAATGCTTTTTTAAATTTATTTATTTTTTGCAAAAATAGCCTAGACCAGTGGTCACTAATAGGCAGATCAAAGTTCCTTGTCCAGACTAAGAAGTGTCCCATACAGACTCGGACATTAAGCCTACTGTATAGTTTGCACAGGTCTGTTACTCGCTCCTGCTGGAGGTTATTCCACACCTCATCGCTCCTGCTATTTATTCATTCTGTTTACCCACTGTCTGCAAAGAAAAGTTTTCTTCTCTATGTACTGTTTCTGCTGAAATAAGAGAGAAGAGCCGAACACTCTCTCTTTGCTTACGTTTCATTCACTACGATGGTGCTGATAGGGGATAATGGGGCTCTCTGGAGTTATAGTTAATAAAAATGTGTTGTTGCCTTGGTAACGCAAGTAGAATTTAAACAGAAGTAATCAATACTCTTAAAGTGTTCAGTTATTAAGATGTGTTGACATAATTATTATCTGCATAATTGGTTGAGACTGATGTAAAGCAGAAAAAGTTTAAATATAAGCTTTTACTCAATTTTTTTTATCATTTTATTTGAACATACAATTTTCAAAATGGCCTACTTTAAATTAATGCAAAAACATGCAAATATGTGTGAAGCCTGTTGTTTTGTCAGCTGTTTGTTACCTAATATGTGTACTGTTCTTTGAATTTTTCTGTAGCCATTTTTTTAACATAGTACATACCGTATCGTACCGAAACTGTGACCCCAAACTGATACATACTGAACCGTGGGTAGATTGAACAGTTGCACCCCTAATGCATACACACACATACTGTACAAACACACACTTTATGGGAACTTCTCAAAGACTCTCAAAATGCTTTTTACACTGTATAGACAATATATTCTGTTACCCTTAAACCCAAATCTCACAGAAAACATTTAGCAGTTTTACATTTTCAAAAACCTTCATTCTGTGTGATTTATGAGCAGTTTTTTCCTCAAGGGGACATTTAGGCCCCACAATGTGATGAATACAAGGTACACACACATACACACACACACACACACATGAATTGTCTTGCCTAAGAATAAAACTGCTTAAATAGATAGTCCACACAAAAATGTAAATTTACTGTTACGTTTAAGAGTTTAAGCTTAAACTAAGATCTGTTAAATCATCTAAGCGCCAAATAGACCAGGTTTAAACCATATGAGACCTATTAAAGTAGAAAAGAAATACAGGTTAGGACTTGATTTTGTTTTCGTGTTACCTACCAATTAAACAGCCGATCCTCTTTGTTCTCCTTTAGCCATCCCAAAGGTGGTAATTGACCCTCCACGACCTGGAAAGACCACACCGAGCAGCAATAACAACAAGGGCGGCAACAAAATTCCAGGATCAGACCAAAAGAGAACCACCACAACAGTAAGACCCCCAGTGACAGCCAAACGCATCTCACCTACAACCACCACTACCACCACCAAACCTCCTCCAACCAAAAAAGTCACTCCTCCAGCGAGAATCCCAGCGACTACCACCCGTAAACCTTTCATCCCAACAAGGAAGCCCCCTATGCTGGTGACAACCAATCCTAGGGTCCCGTCTCGCCAGCAGACCACCACAAAAGCCCCAGTGGTAACAGCAGTGGTTCCGTTTATCCCAACACGCAGTCCTTTCACCATCCCGTTCGTGACACCAATTGATAACAGCATCAAAGACATCACCCAGAAACAAAGAGGTGACGTTCACAGTAAGTAAATCTACTTTAATATTATTACTACTCTTCGAGAAGTAGTTTTCGTGGTAAAAGGGAAACATTGTTTATTGTCAATAGTACAGCAGATGAAGTTTTAAAACAAACAGCTTTCTGTTCAAATCAAATCAAATCACTTTTATTGTCACATCATCAGCAGCACGTGTGCTATGATGAGTGAAAAGCTTAGGTGCTGGCTCCAGACAGTGGAAAATACAGATAGTGCAAATACAACAACAGTGCAAAAAACAGACAGTGCAAATACAA
>CAIGQZ010032813.1:20564811-20580053 GCA_903798205.1 Danio tinwini | reverse complement strand
AACTCTTAGAAGCTTTATGAGACTAGATGCACACTTTAGCCAATAATACATTTAAGCAGGCTCTATGCATACTAATACTTTACAGTCAAAGTGGCATTATGTCACTAAAGTGTGAACTTAGAGAAAGACAGCAAGGCTTTAGGTGCTATGTGGCATTGGGTCATAACAGCCCAGAAGATTCGAGTAACCTAGAAAATCTTGATTGGTTTGGTTCAGTTGTGTTTAATTGGGTCTGGAGCTAAACTGGGCAGGATAGAATCCCTACAGGAGCAGGACTGGACACTTGAGTTAAAATGCATATAGGAGTCCTTCAGGATTAGACAACCTTGCATTGCTTGGACCAACCAGAAAATGTTTTTGAGCCTTATTCATACCAAAGGGGCAAAACCATAGCAATTTTGTTAAAGCCATTCAGTAGCCTTGTGGGTAAGTGCCCTAAGGGTGATCCAAGTCTTCATTCACCATATTGACAGTTACATTTTTTCCCCTTTACAACTATACGAGTAACATGTCTTGTGTATTCTATAGTCTTGGACTTAATCACCTTGACTTGAACCCATTAGGAGATCTGTGTGGGGATAGTGTGTTTGTTTAACTTTTTTAGTGTACAGAAATGTTCTCGTGAGCAACGTTTAGGTGGTCTATGAGCCCTATATGCACACTTTGCATTTGCATGCAGAGATTGCATTTAAGTCGGCTCCAAGTATAGTTAAACTCAACAGTCGAAGCAGAATTATGTCACAAACGTGTGCACTCAGATGAAGACAGCAAGGGTTTAGGGCGCCATGTAGGATTGGGTCATACCTGCCGGGAAGATTCTAGTAATCCACAGGACCTTGAATAGTTGTGTTTAATTGGGGTTAGCTTAACTCTGCAGGACAGAGACCCCCATGGAGTAGGACTGGACACTTGATGGGACGGTTATGGGATTAATGGGTTGAGAATCAAATTCTGGCCATTGTAGACTGGGGGAGTGAATGAAAAGTAAACTCTTCAACTTTTAATACTCCTGACTGAGGTGCCTTTGAGTAAGGCAACTCCTCACGCCTAATTGCTCCCCGGGTGCTGCAGTAAATGGCTGCATGCTCCTCCAGCTGTGTGTTTGCTGCTCGCTGCTGTGTGTGTGTGTGCATTTAGATGAGTCAAAATTCACAGTATGGATACGGTGTCCATACATAATCACTTCGTACTTCTTCAGCTGAACTGCAGGATTGGACAACCATGCATTAAGCCCTACTTACACTCAGCCATGATTTGATTTGAGTCCAATTTGGGAAATCCTAAAAGATTCCTGGAATCCCATGCTAAGGCATGTGGCTGGTTTGACAACACCAACAGCTGCTTAATAGCCACTTCGATCAGATTTTTCCTTCCGATAAAGTTTTGGCGGAGTCAGAAAATTTCAAACACTTTCCTGCAGTGACTCTAGCTGTGACTACCATCAAACCCAGAACCAATAGGAGTGCAGAATCTGCCACAAAGCACAACTACTTCAAACTACTTCAGGGAAGTCTAATTTTATTATTGAAGCATGTGGTGAGCAAACTTACCCCTACAGTTTGAGCTGGGCTTTAGTCAGTCCAGACTAAAAGAGTTTTTGAGCCTAATTTTAAGCAAGGAAACAAAACCACAACACTTTTGGTAAAACCAAATCCCTGCAGGCAGATGCCTCAGAATTTGTACTTGCACTTCAGGAGGCTTAAGCATCTTGATGCTCTTTTCACAGATACTATTGGTAATTTGGAAAGTTATTCAAATGAAGGCTTGTTTTAAGAGATTTCAGGAGTTTGCCTACATACCATTAAAAGAAATACATGAAAACATCATTTGAATTTCCAAGATATATGCCAAGTACACTTTCATACACTTAAGGTGCCTTTACACATGCTTGTCGGTGAACTCTGCAAGACTGCAGAGTGTCCCACATTGCTTCATGATTTAGAACCATTCTCACAAGCCTTTGCTGAGCTTGCACTAGAGTACACAACAGTCCATGTGGTCTTTTGTAACAAAATATGTGAATATTCGAGAAGGACCGCTGACTGTACCATTTGGGACAGGCCTGTGACGGACTTTGGATGTATCAAAACAAATATATATATATATATATATATATATATATATTTCCGAACTCAAAGTGCTATGTTGTTCCTTCATGTTCTTAAGCTCTTTTGGGCCATCTCTTGAGATTGCCACAAGGCGAAACCGGTGGGCAGATTTTTCAGAAAAGCAAATTGCATCCCAAAGCCTCCTATCCAGATGACAGCACCTAATGAAAACAGAAGACACACCTAGAGAGATTACATTACCAGTCGGCCCTGCCTCAGGACATAAATCTGTTACCCTGCACTGTCTCCGAGGGCTCACAATAGGCCTAATAAATAATGATGGCTCTGAAAAAAAAATGAGGATCAAGGCAAATAGATACCTAGGGTATAAGGGTATAATTATGCCTCTTTAATCAATTAGGAACAATAATGATCATGTCAACGTTGTTCAGCTCTTCCATTTCCACCTGCAATGTTTGAAAATGACCTTAGGGTGAAGTTGCCTCACTGAAGTTCTTATTAGTTTTGAGGATGTTTTTTTTGTACTGTCACAAGCAAAGGCTTGAGGGATAATTGAAATCAATAGACTAATCAAAGACTTGACCTCCTTCAAGCTTTTGTCCTGCCATATATTTGATGTACGCATTCTTGCACTTATCTCCAATTGTCCATTAAGTGTTTGGGTTATAGGTAAAAGAATTGAAGGGGTAACTTGTCTTCTCCTGAACATTTATGTTCAATTAAGAAGCAAGTTATGGAGTGTAATATAGCGTAATATAACTTTCATTTATTTAGTACATTAGAACTGCCATGGTTAATAAATACCATATATTTTTGCCATGATTTACAGAAGATACCCAGTAAAGTAGCATCCGGTCTAACCGGAGAAATTATATCGATGACAATTGTGGGGGACAACTTTTTCGGTAATGTTAGTTGCATACTTCAGTGAACCAAATGTACATATTTAATCGAATTGCATGTCATTTATTAATGAAACTTATTTAAGTTTTCAATATTTTTAGGAATATTGAGTGTATTCTGACCTTCAGTAACCTCTGATTAACTGTTTAAGCAGGCGTGTGATTCTCAAAGGCAACCTATATTTTACATAAAACAAACGGTGGCTAAAGATCTGCCATGTTCAGACTGCTAAATGAATATTTTCCATCATAGACTGCTTTGCGTGATTATGCATTTACAATGGTATGATCCATTATAGAGGTGGTCAAAATATATAGTAGTTATATCACCCCTTAGTTTAATTATTAATATTAATATTTAAGATACAAATCAGAGCAAGCTATTCCTCACTATTTAAAGAGCTGACCCACCCCCAACCATCTTGATTTGATATCCTTCACTGGAGATCAAGCTTTAATTTTGCCGGGGAGTCAAACCCAAACCCCTCTGTATTTTGCACCCTGATTATAGCATGAGATGTTATACATCTAAAAATCATGTCTAGTGTACTGAAATAACTATAGTGGATACAATTTTCTTTCCCCCTTTCTAGTACCACGAAATCATGGGAAGAACAATGTTCTTGGTATCGATTTAGACATTGAACTGGGCAACACAGAAGAGGAGCTGAAGGATGACCCAGGTAAGACAAAGCTGCTTTTATTTCTGCTGGAATTGCGGATGGATTTTCGGTATTCTGTGAATTGTGCAGTTTCATACATAGACAAAACACTTGGGAACACAATGGGGAGACTATACATTCGTAAGGTTCCCTGTTATTTACCTCACAGGCATTTTGTAGTTATGAATCTTGACTTATGATACTGCTGCAGATGAATTGGATCAGCAGTGTGAGGTTTAACAGCTTTCACAAAAATCCCCACGCTTCACTGATCCCTGTGGGAAATTCGGGAATAGCACTGTTCTGAGTTACTTTTCATTTAGCAGTTTCACTTACACACTGCTGCAAGGGCAGTTCCTCTGTTTAGTGTTACTCAAGGGCATGATGATAATGGAGGATCTTAGTTAATGGACATTGTGAATTGAACCTGCAGTGCTGGGAATACCAGCCCAGAGCCTTAACCAATATTTTGATTGTTTGCACACAGAGTGTGAAATTAACACTCGCCACCAGCCATATTGCATTGCTGTTGGTTACTGTCAGGGACAGGTCTCTGTAAACAACTGCCATTAATAATCTTTATAGAGCTCTGGTATCACGTATAACATAGAAAATTGTGCTATTGCAGAGTCTGGCTATCTGAGCTGCTCATTTGATCATGGTTTGTGTGGATGGATCCAGCGCAGAGAGGGAGACCTTCATTGGGAGACATCAGAAGATCCTTCAGGTTGGTATTATGTGATTTTTCAATGGAATGTCAATGGGTCAATGACGAATAAGGTTGTCTCAGATTGTAAAATGAAAAATTAATTAAAAACCGGCTCAGGTGCCATGTTCATAAAAATACGGATTTGTATTCATGTTTCGTACTGAACTTTTTTTTCCATGACTCCATAAAGGTCAAGTGCTGTAACCATTACTAAAGTGTGTACTAAAGTACTACAAGTACTAAAATGTGAAATACATTTCAATCATTGAATAAAAAAATATGAATATATCTTATTTTAAATTGCATGTATATACGCATAATTACAAACAGAGATATAATCTTGTCCGTTTCTTAGGTGTTCATGAACACAAATACCTTATACACAGCCTTATAGCCTTATACACAATGCAAACCCCCCAAAACAACACAAAAAAACACAATGGAAAAGTAAAAGAGAAGTGGAAAATACATGAAAACAGAGAATCCCATCATGTCAGTCAGGAGTAAATTGCATATTTAAACATAAATATGTTTATGTATTAGATTAGATATGTTAAATTATGAGCTCTATAAAAGATTTCCTCAAAATACCTGTATATTTGTTTTACCGTAGATGAACCAGTCAAAGTTTGGAAAGAGTTAACCAAGGCAGCCATTATTTGGGCAAAATATATTTAAAAGGTCTTAAAACATTATTTTGATTCAAATTAATTGTTTTTCATGTTTAAAATATTATTTATTCTTGTGTTTAAAGCTTTTGTCATTACGCTACTTCAGTGTCTCAGAGTCATTCAGAATCGATTATTAAATGCTGGATTAATGCACAAGAAAGTTTTTATTACAGCAGCTTTGCAAACACGTTTTATACCATTTCAATATATATTTTGTGTGCATGCTGTATAAGTGCACATACATCGTTTACCAATAGTGTCTACATGGTCTTAAAACAGCAAGTAATACAACAAGCATTTAATTTGGGCTAGCTTTTGCAACTGGACATTGCTTTACAATGCCCTTGATGGGTGAACATTAGTCAGTGGGGGAGTGTCTTTTGTCTCTCCAGGTGTGAATTATTAATAGCAATTGTCACTCCCACACATACAGTATGGTGACCCAAAATAGATTGCAAAATGTAAATCATTGTAATGTTTTCTTTGAATGTGAGAACAGAATAATTTTCACATAACTGTGAAGTAAATATTCTAGCCTACAAGACTAGTTACTCAAAAGTCTTGTTTAGGCCCATTCAGTGTGTTTTTAGACCTTATTTCAGCTACATTTTTTTTCTCCAAAACCTACTAACCACACATATATTTTTTCTAAAAAGCACAAGAATGTACATCAATATTTCTCACATACTTTTGTAGCACAGTTTGTGCTGTATACAAAAAAATACATGTTGGCCAATACTATGTAATAAGTAGCTGAAATAAGCACAAATGTCAGGGCATGTCAAAACATCTTAGGGGCCCCAAAATCACCTTAGACCCCAGAGGGTTAAAGTTTACACCAAGTTAGAATACTTTTATTTTTTTTAAATCACGAAATGCAACTTTTAAAAATTCTAATGTCTGTGGCAGGTGGGAGGTACCTAACCATCTCTGAGGGGGGGGAGAAGCGTGGTGGGCGCGGCGCTCAGCTGATCCTTCCCCTGAAAACTCCCTGGAACGAGGGGAACCTGTGCTTGGCCTTCAGACACAATATGGCAGGTCACCATGTGGGAATGCTGCAGGTGTTCGTACAGAAAGGACGGCAGCACAGTCCCGCAGTCTGGGGGCGAACAGGAGGAAATGGTTGGAGGTCCACACAGATCACCCTTTGGGGGAACGGGCTAGAAAGTGTAAGTGTAAACCTTGCATATAGCATGTAGAATAATGTGCAGTTACCATCACTCATGCAAAATACAGTATTTGCAAATGCATGTATAATCTCTCCACTTGCACTGCTTCCAGCTGAATTCAAACTAGCTTCTCTAGCATGGCTCTGGGTTCACTCACAAGCTAAAGACACCAGCATCTATGTTAGTAGGTAGTATGCCTCTAGTGAGAGAAACCACTACCCATACTTGCTGGCATCTATTACACTCACTCCACTAAACCTCAATCCCAATCTGGGTCACGGCACCAACCGAATCATTCTTGTTTGGCTAGCCTAACATTCAGAAAAGCACAATTATAGTTCCTAGTGTACCTCTTGAGGCCAGGGGGGAGAAGTTGCTTGAGTAGCTCTTACTAGCTGCCCTGGTGATTGTAATACCCCTTACTTTCGTCTGAGTCATGGCACCAATGCAGTTTTTCGGTTTTACCCATCCTGCTTACAGTGGGATTCAAATTTGCATTTCTGGCATGGGAAGCATGTGCAGTAACAAGAGGGTAAAATACAACCTCCAGCATCAGTTGCTAGAGTGCCTTTTGAGGCCAGAGTAGTGAGGTTTACTTACAAAGCTCCTACTAACTGGCCTGGTGAGTATAACTAAACCTAACCCCCCTTAAACCTCACTTGCATCCAGGGCACAGCAACAATGTACCCCCCCTCTGTTCCTAGCCCAGATCTAAGCATGATTGGACTTACCCCATTAAACCTTCCTCCCATCTGGGTCACGGCACCAACTTAACCCCTTTAATCCTGCTTATCCAAATTTGAGCATCATTTGAACCAGTGTTTCAAGTGTGGGGCAATGGTTAAGGCTGATTTATACTTCTGCATCAAGCGCACATGTATGGTCCGGCATAGCCTTTGCGTGGTCGCATAGTCCTTGCCGTAGCTGACGAAGATGCTGATGCACACTTCTAAAAAAATGTAACTACACATCGCAACTATACATAGCGCAGATACTCTTGAACCTGTTGGAGCAAGTGTTTACAAGTGTCGAGTCCCATGAATGAGCTCCAGTTGGAAACTTTTGTTTTGTGTTTACCCTATGATTAAAGTTGTTGCACGTCTGCCGGTTCCTGCCTCAGAATGAGCAAGTTTAACTACTTGTACATTAAGGTGACAAAAAAAACAAAACTCCTGTGAAGAAACTCGACACAGAGGAAAGCTCACTGCCAGCTAGCGTTTTGGAAGTGTTATTGCAGAGCAACACAAACAGAAAGCAGAAGTATAAATGCACGACTACGAGAAAGGCATGTGCCAAGGGTCACGGCAATCGCTTGATGCAGAAGTATAAGCCAGCCTTTAGAGATTTGGATTTGGGATCCAAAGATTGCAGGTTTGAGTCCTAGTACCAACAGGAATTGTTGGTGGGGTGAATATCTACCTAGAGCAAGGTACCGAACCCACAGCTGCTACCCGGGCAGCCCACTGCTCTGGGTGTGTGTTCACAGGTGTAAGTGGCTTTGGATAAAAGCATCTGCTAAATGCATGAATGTAAATGTAAGGTCAGGCATGGTGACAAGAACACCAAAGTGTGACTTGATTTCCCAAAAGTACAGAAGTACTCTCTTTTGTGAATATCTGGAATCACTGTTTGAGAGTGTGGAATTTTTTGTCATTGCAGGTGATCGTGAAGGGCGAGCGGCGGAGAGGCCGCAAGGGCGAAATTGCTCTGGATGACATGAGTCTCAAACGAGGTTCCTGTCAGGAAGAGCACAACCTGAGGAGACTTTAACAACGGTAACAGCACCAATAGAGACTTTTAATGCCAGCTTTACTCACGGGATTCTAGAAAGATGGACACCTTATGGAAAGGGACGTGGCTTTCTGTAGGTCCCGGTATGGTTATGGTGCACTTCCTCAGCGGCTACAAGTGCATGTCCCAGCTCAATAGAGTGCTGTAGCATGACGTATTTTTGAAGAACAAACAGGGAAAGTATGTTAGTGCTTCTGATTCCATCGACTCTAAGTCAGTGTTGTAGTTTTTTTTAATGGGTGGAAGTTGATCAACTCAGCATAAAATGGATCAGTAATAACACCACGTTTGTTTTTCACATATAAATTAGGTGGCTAAACTAGGTATTACACCAAACAAGTTGAATCAACTACTCCAAGGGTGTCCAAACACGGTCCTGAAGGGCCGGTGTCCTGCATAGTTTAGATCCCACGTCCTTCAACACAGCTGCCTGGAGGTTTCTAGTATACCTAGGCTGTTTCTAAATATGCGTTCTTCAGCAATCTTGCATTCTCGTGTAACGTCATCATCAAATGCCAAAGTTCAGTTCCAAAAATCAAGACCGCAAGAATGGAGGATGCATAAAAGTTCCCGGATGTGTTCTTGGTATCAAAAATGCGTCGATGCTGACTTGTGCAAAACTTGCTCAAGAGATCCCAGAAGTCATTGCGGCTGAATAAAGGAGGTGAGAAGCGCAGCATTTTATATAGATTTATTATTAAAGTTCAGAGATATAACTTATTTATCTCAGGAGTTTCCCTAAATGGAACGGTGAGAGTTATCAATACCATGAAAATCTTAATCAAGGCATAAAGCATCTTAATAAAACATATATTTGTAAGGTCTTTTATGCATAGTATATGTTGTGAAAAGGGAGGGGGGGGGAATCATTGTATGATTGCTATAATGTTTAAATAATTTTCCGTTAAAAATTCATGAAGGTCATGTCATCAGGATGTCATCATGTCATCTCATTTCTTACAGCACACGTCCTCTGTTCTCGCGGTCTCCCGAGTTTGTTTTTTCATAGTACCTTGACAAGACCGGTCTCTACAAGACCACGAGTCCATTCTCAGCGTTCTTGGAATTGAAAAGCAGCCCTTGAAAGAGCTTGATTGGCTGGTTCAGGTGTGTCTAGTTGGGGTTAGAACTACAGTCTGCAGGACACCGACCCTCCAGGACCAAGTTTGGGTACTCCTGATACACTCAATAGGTGCTTTCACAGCTGTATTGTTTATGATTGTGCTTTTGCAAACTATTCTATTTATAGGGATGTTTACACATTCTTAGCTAAATTGGAAAAGGTTGTATGCATTTTTGGGGATATTTCCATGACAAGTGTTTATGGGTATTGGAAAGGCAAACTTTTGAAAAGGAGTTTTGAAATTGAACTACAAAAAATGCAACCTTGTGAAAACAATGACGGATATTACAAGTTGAGTCTTACGCAAGTACTAGACAACGGACAATAATACCTATGGCACTGTGTGTGCATGGACACTTTGTGTTTTTTTAAGTGCAATCACCATCTACTGGCCTGGCATGCACAACAATGTTTATAATCATTTTTGCAAATCTATGTGAACAGAGAGCATTTTCATTCTTATACAACAGTAACTTTTACATTTTTTGTTTATAATATAATTTTATTGTTGTAAACCTAGCCTACGATTTTCAGGGAAATGTTTTTTTGTTTTTTTTTTAAGTAACTGCAAGAATCACCTGTAGCTTTGTTTTTAATTTGTTCAATTTTAAATTTTTAGAAATTAAAACATTTTCAATTGTATTTAGAGTTCAAATTACAAAAAACGTGTTCATTTATTATGATGAAAAATTCAAGCAAGAATCATAAACTTCTGCTTTTCCAACTCAAAAACCACTAGCTAGTAAAACAGAGTAATGCTCATTTTTGACCTACAAAAATACGTCATCATTGCTGCACTCTTTTGGATGAGATGATTGAAAATATACTTTTGTACAGTTTAATTTTGTAGATGTAAATTTGTCTGCCACTTTGAATATTTGTCAAGCAGATGCCATCATGTCATTGTAAACACAAGTTTCCCCATTTCTGTTTATTTGTCACTTGACTAATGATCCAAAACCCCTTTTTAAAATTCAGCCCATGTGCTTTATTAGCCCAGCTAATGGCTAATATGTGTGACAAAAATTTTTGTGTGTGTATTATTGTAAATGTATTCATACATGTGTATATATATATAAATATATTTCAAATAAGCTTTGTAGGTGCATATATATGTGAATTCTTCATTGTATAAGTGATGCAGGACAATGTTTACATCACACAATCCAGTTTTGAGTATTTTACTGACGTATATTGTTAAGTATGAACCAGTTCTGATTATTGCTTATTAATGGCTGTATCAGCCATTCTGTATGATCGTCACAACCATGGTTACCCTTTAAGACTGTGTGTTGAATATGAAAGCTCTTGGTTTAATATTCAAACGAAGCAACGACCTCCAGACATTAAAAGGTGTGAATAAAATACATGTCTTGTGTGTTTTTTTAAACTCTAATATCATATTTCAATAGAGAGACAGTTCCAAGCTGCTGTTTTATTTATGATTGACAGTAGTGTTATTGTCATGTTCTTACACACACAGCTTTACAACTAGCTGAGGAAATAATTCATTAAAGGACTGAAAGTCAAATTCAATTTGTACATTATTTGAATTTGCAATTAAATGAACCAAACAAATTGTATTTTTTTGACAAATTTAAATATTGTGAGGTAATATATTTATATTAATGTCTGAATATTAATAAATATTAAATTATTAGTTATAAAAATGATATTCAAGAGTTCACACTTAGCTGATGATTGATAATAAGGTGTGTTAGGCATGCTGTCTTGGAAGAGAGCCCTTAGCTCAGAAGATCCTGGAGCCCCGGGCTCCCATTTCGTAGAGCGAGAGTGCCTGTTATTGACTATTGGAAGTTGCCATGGTGTGATAGACCACTAACTGAACGGCATATGTTTGTGCATTGGAAGCCTAGGACTAAATGCTCATACTGTGCCAATTTGGTTTAATCAATTCACTTATGTCACAGGTCTTTGGACTATAGGAGGAAACCGGGGAATTCAAGGGAAAGCCTATGTAAGCAAGTGGAGAACATGTAAACACACAGAAATGCCAACTGGCCCGAACCAGTGACCTTCTTGCTGTGAGGCAACAGTGCTAACCACTGAGCCACCATGCCACCCTATTCTGGATTAATCTAGGAAAGAGGGGGAGGGGTAGAGGTGGATGGGAGGATTCCTCAAGATGAAGATAACCAAGGAAAGAAAATCAGGTTATTTATAGTGTGTTTGGATTTGTCTGATTAGTAAATCATGTGATAACTAATACAGGACCAGCTGTGGTCAATCATAAGAATGTGTTCCTCTCGAAATTTGTTTATAAATAAACCACTTAATTATTCATAAAAAATATGTTCTTCACCCTGTTTTTGAGTAATAATTGAAGTATTTTTGTATATTTTTTTCACTCTCATTGAGAATCTTTCCTTTTGTGCTGAAAAAATGCTTATATTATATCTACATACATATATAAATAATACAATATCTACAGTAAAAGAGCCTTGGAAGATAGTTTTGCTAATTCCACTGAAATCTTTTACTTTGTATTTTTAAGTGTGTAGGTAAACATCTCTTTGCTAGGCTTAATAAATAAACTTCAGCAGAAGAATATTGTATTCATCTTAATGCACAGCATTACAAACAGAAGGTCTGAATTATGAGTGCATTTATATATTTTCCTTTATGCTTGGGGTTATCTAAAATATTAATTTTACTGAGCTACTTTTTTTTAAAACAGTAAAAGTCACAGATAAAGAATGTGGTGCACTTTCCTACTGTAGTCTTATTAAAGTCTGCATGAAAATTTACTATATTTATTTTACTAGTGTACATTGTTAGTCTTAAGGTGAATCATGCAAGTCATACCAAAAAAAACAAAACAAAAACAAAAAAAAAAACAATAAAAAACAATTAGTTTAGGTAATCTTTAATCAAAAATAATAATATTTGCTTCCGCTCTGGAATGGCATTTCTTATCTGATGATGTCAGTTTGCCGGCTTATTTGCCACACCTCTACAACTAAACCGTTAGTTTGCTGCAAGTGAAAGATGAGAGGAGAAGCGCAAATATAAATCCCGCCCCTACTCGATATTCAATTTGTAAATTGTAAATAATAATATTAATTCCTTACTTAATATAGTATTTTTCTAGACACTCAAAGCGCTTTACACATTTTTTTGGGGGGGATCTCCTCATCCACCACCAGTGTGCAGCATCCACCTTGATGACACAACGGCAGCCATTTTGCATCAAACCGCACCAAACACCAGCTGATTGGTGGAGAGAGGATAGAGTGATGAAGCCAGTTATGATATGGGGATGGTTAGGAGGTCATGATGGACAGAGACCAGTGGGCAAATTTGGCCAGGATGCCGGGTTAATCCTCTACTTTCTTTTTGAAAGGATTTTTAATGACCACAGAGAGTCAGGACCTCAGTTTAACGTCTCATCCAAAAGACAGCGCTCACTGAGCAGTATAGAGTCCCGATCAATATATTGGGGTGTTAGGACCCACACAGACTGCAGGTTGAGCGCCCCCTGCTGGTTTCAGTAACACCACTTTCGGCAACAACCTATAGTTTTCCCATGTGGTCAGTGGGCAACCATGTGAGAGTTGCAGAGAGCTAGCTGCCGGTAAATACATGATCATGCTAAAATAAAAGTCTGCAAAAACTTCCAGTAGTCTGATATCTAATGAACTGGTCTGGTCAATGCTAATAGAGTGGTTGATGCTTGACAATTTTACCGTGGACCTGGGGTGGGCAGTGTAGGGGGACACTGCTGCAAATTTGATACAGTTTTATTTCTGGACAATATTACAATGCACTGAAGTGTTTGGGTGTTTTGTGTTTGCCTGAGATAGTTAGTCTACCGAAATGTGTATATTCCATACAAGCTAAAGCTGATCGGTCAGTTGTCTCATGCGCTCACAGGATTCATTTATCTGGGTCATCTGGAAGGCTCGAGCATGTCACGCCGCTTACGCGCACAAGCCGCGCACCTCCATTGGAAATAAAGTATTTGTGTGAACTTTAGAAAAGACGAGATATGCAAATGGACTCTAAAAGGCCGCCATCGTTTACGATCTCCAGCAGTTGATATTTTTCTTGCAGACAAGTTGGATTCACCTGATTTATTGACAAATGTGTTGCGGATCCATTCCTTGGCAGTTTGTAGGTCCTTAACTGGGCCTTTTCCCCTTAGCAAAGAAACTTTCCAAAGACGTCTGTTTGTTACTCATTTTGCTGCTTGTGGGTT
Organism: Danio tinwini; assembly: GCA_903798205.1. Classification (NCBI taxonomy): domain Eukaryota; kingdom Metazoa; phylum Chordata; class Actinopteri; order Cypriniformes; family Danionidae; genus Danio; species Danio tinwini. Next base: position 20,566,738 of record CAIGQZ010032813.1, on the reverse strand, counting down.
AAATTTAGGTGTTCAAGTGACCGAGATGTAACCGAGATAATGCAGTCATTGTTCAAAATAAAATATTTTTTTTAAATAAAAGACCATTCAGACTCAGATAATTAATAAAACAGAAATAATTAATGATTTCTTGTGCCGCCCGGTACCAATTGATCCATTTCTTGGTCCGCCACCTGGTGATTGAGGACCACTGCTGTAAGTAGTCTGAACAAACAGGAAATGTTATTTTGTGAGTGCATACCTTGTCTCATGAAAACACTACATTCAACATAAAAACTCCACATAAACATTATAAAGTCATCGGAGTAACAACTGCATTTAAGACTGGAGTCAGTCAAAACTTTAAGTCCCACTATTGCAGTTGTAAATCCAAAATTACAGCGTGAGTGTGGCTTTGATTTACATTTAAATACACCATTAGTCTTGTTAGTATTCAGTTTTTCAGTGAATGTTTGAATTTGGTTGTTCAAACATTTTGTAGTTACTCCTGTAAATTGCTGAAACGTGTGTGGAACAGGATCAAAATGTGAACACAAAATGTCAAAATCTGATGTTATGTGCTCAGGCGCAATGCATATGCAAATGATTGATTTATAAGGCATCATGCACCAAAAAAAAGCGTCACTTATTCACAAGCGTTTCATTCCAAACGCGTGCAATTTTCTTTCATCCGAGGGACACAAAAGATGCTATGCAAAACGTCCCGATGCTTTTATCCATTAAAGAAAAGATGCACCTTGAGGCAACATATTTGAATATGAATGAGATGCAAATAAGAGGACTTTTTTTTCCATGCTAATAATGAATCAAATTTTTAGCCTTTTCCAAACACAAATATCTTGCATGGAATGGCAAGCGGCTAAATGTCGGCTAAACATTTCCTTTCGTGTTCTACTGGAGAGAAAAACACACATGTTTGAATGGACATGAGGGTGAAAGAATAATTCATTATGTGGGGTAAAATGACTGTCAGACTATAATTTTATCATCATATAAGCTGTATTTTTGGCTTCTAAAAATAAGCATCCATGTTAAAATGGTTTTCCTTCACTTTAAAATTAAAGTCCCTCTTCACTTAGTACATTTACATGGACACCAATACTACTTTTTTATATGATTAAGACAATACTTTGATTAAGAGTCTTAACTTCTGATTAAGAGTCTACCATGTAAACAGCAATTTTCGATGACCTCAACAGTGTTGCCAGATATATCTGACTTTTTCCAGCCCAAAAACTGTCCAAAACCCACCCAAACGCACAAAAAACGCACAAAATAATAGAATAATTCATTCATTCATTTTCTTTTTCGGCTTAGTCCTTTTATTAATCTGGAGTCACCACAGCAGAATGAACTGCCAACTTATCCAGCACATGTTTTATGCAGCGGATGCTCTTCCAGCTGCAACCCATCACTGGGAAACATCCATACATACTCATTCACACTCATACACTATGGACAATTTAGCTTAGCCAATTCACCTATAGCACATGTTTTTGGACTTGTGAGGGAAACCGGAGCACCCGGATGAAACCCACAGGAACACGGGGAGAACATGCAAACTCCACACAGAAACGCCAACTGACCCAGCTGAGGCTCCAACCATTTTGCGACAGGATATTATATAACACTTCTCTGCACCTACCAAGTCAGTGCAGGTGTCTGTGGTCCTTCATCGCAAAATGCGGAGGGTTTTTTCCTAAACGGTGTGTGGTATCAAATTCCATGGAACGAATATATGAATGAATAAATAAAGGACCTAATGAAGGATGAAACAAAATATGAATAAACGAACGAATGAAGGAGCGAACGAATGAATGAAGGACCAAATGAATGAAGGAAGGATTCAAGGAAGGACTGAACAAATTAAGGAAAAAAGAAACGAACGGATGAATGAATGAATAAAGGACCTAATAAAGGATGAAAC
>CAIGQZ010032813.1:20545035-20564801 GCA_903798205.1 Danio tinwini | reverse complement strand
ATGAATGAATAAAGGACCTAATAAAGGATGAAACAAAATATGAATGAACGAACGAATGAAGGAGCGAACGAATGAAGGAAGGACCAAATGAATAAAGGAAGGATTCAAGGAAGAACTGAACAAATTAAAGAAGAAAGGAACGAACGAATGAATGAACAAAGGAGCTAATGAAGGAAAGAACAAAAATATGAATGAATGAACGAATGAATAAGCAAACGAATGAAGGAAGGACCAAAGGAATGAAGGAAGGATTCAATGAAGGAATGAACAAACTAAGGAAGGAAGGAACAAACTAAGGAAGGAAGGAACAAACAAACTAATGAATGAACAAAGGACCTAATGATAGAAGGAACAAAAATATGAATGAACAAATTAATGAATAAGCAAACGAATGAAAAACAATGAACAAACAAACAATGGAAGGAAGGTTGGAAGGAACAAATGAAAATAAAAGGTTACTAAATGCACTACAGAATGTTACGTTTACACATTCCTGCATGTAAACGCATCACCTTTTTTTACACCGTAATATTCACTACTTACTACTCTTGAGTACTTTTAAAAGGGCTACATTTTACTCATATTTTGAGTAATATTTACAACATAAACTTTTACTCTACTTGCTTTAAATTTTTGGGCAAGTAATGGTACTTTTACTTAAGTAGGTTTTTTTAGAACTCTTTCCACCACTGGTTATAGGGGGCATGCATGAAATGTTCCTAAATAAAACATAAATAGCATGGTGACGCAATGATGATAATCAAATTTTGTGCTATAAAATGTAAAATGGTATCATGAAAGAAACATTCAAAAAGCATCTTATATAAACACCTTAATCAGATTATTGTCTTATTCAGATTAAAGCCAATAATTTGATTACTGATGTCCATGTAAACGTAGTCACTGCTGAAGTGACAGAACTGGATCCTGCGTTTCTGATTCTACAAAGCCGTTCAGGTTAAACATCACGTTGGTTTGGAGAAAGACCTCGCACACTAATGCACTTATTTAAATTTCCCTGACCTTTCTGTCAGGTTGAATTGGTCCAGACAATAATTAGGCCTTCTCTCGCCCACAGAATATCGTCCACCGTTTAGCATAACATTCTCTGCTAGTTTTTTTTATTCCTTCAAGGTGCCTGAATTCTTTTTCTTACACATTTCAGAATACTCCACAAAAGAATATGTCAGATGAGACTTCAACATGGTTGTTTGACTGCTCGTACTGTATCTCTGAGTAAACGTGAACAAGGAAGCCTTTGGTGATGAAATTCAGATCTGAATTTGCCAGCAGTTTTTTTTTTTACACTGGTTAAAATGATACTTAATGTCAGTAAAGGGACATTTAGTAGTAACGGAGTATTTCTGACATGTTATTACATTTACACTAGTAAAAGTGTATATTCTTGATATCAACAATGAATAGTTTTGTTTCGTTTTTTTTTCCACAGAAATCAAATTCTTGATATTAATTCATTTTCCTTCGGCTTAGTACCTAGTTTAGTTTCAGAGGTCACCACAGTGGAATGAACCACCAACTATTCCAGCATGTTTTACACAGCGGATTCCCTTCCAGTCGCAACCCAGTACTGAAAAATCACCCATACACACTCATTCACACACATACACTGCAGACAATTTAGTTTATTTAGGCCTACACGGAATCTGCGCGCGCAGAATTCCACAGATTTCCATAGATTTTTAGCCCATCATTTATTCTGTTTTGTTACTTGAGTAAATGTGTCTAAATTAATTTTTAATTAATTACAGTAATATTATTGACTTATATGAAAATGTTCATCTGATTTATGTACAATGCAGTTTGTGCAGTAATATTTTCTGTCTTTTAGTAGATATATTATATGAGAGATTTGCTTTGTTCACCAAATAAAGTGAATCTAATTGGATTTGCATTTTAAACATTAAATAAAAGTTAAAAAGATATATATATATATATTCATATATTAAGGTTTTATTTATGATACTCCCTAAATAATTCTGCAGAAATCCGCAGGTTTTTACATAAAATGTCCGCAGATTCCATCTTGCACTAGCAATAGCACATGTCTTTGGACTGTGGGGGAAACCGGAGCACCCGGAGGAAACCCACGCCAATCCAAGGAGAAACTCCACACAGAAATGCCAATTGACCCAGCCGGGACTCGAACCAGTGACCTTCTTGTTGTGAGGCGACAGTGCAAACCAGTGAGCCACCGTGCCGCCCAAATTCTTGATATCGAAAACTAATTAAACATCAGCTTCCACTCCAAATTAATGACACTACTGATGAAACATATCAGTTAATTTGTATTTTTCTGTAGTTTATGATTTATGTTTCTATTTTTCCCCCCGATTATTTACACTTTTGAATTGCATTATGGGACCTTGATCTTTTTTCCAACAACTTTTAACCTTGAAAAGTTTTAAAAGTGACTTTAATGAACATTTTTAATAGTTTAATGTATATATTGTCTGGGTTGCTGTTTTATATCACGATGCAGAAACCTTGTAATAAATTGCCAGCACATTTTCTCTATATATTTTCTCTATATATTAATTCTTATACATTTTTTTAACTACTCACAAAATGTATTTCACAACTGTAAATAAACGGAAAACACTTTTCTATTATTTATTTTTTTACAGTGTACCACACATATTAATGTTGTTCATCTTGAATAAAATACACATATTATAAACGCAACTTTTAAAATTAATGATCAGGCTCATACTCTTTCCTTTTGAAAGAAAATGATTTGTTTTTGTGTATGTGCTTCAGCAGGAAAAAACTACAAAAAAATTATGTGAGTACAAGTATGGGACTTGCCGGATTGTTTATAAAAAAGGATTATCAAGCTCAATATTATTCACAAAAATATATCAACTATTACTCATGATTAGGCCCACACGGAATCTGCACGCGCAAAATTCCGCAGATTTTTTGCAGATTTTCTGCAGATTTCTGCAGATTTTTAGCCCATCATTAATTCTCTTTATTTACTTACAGTTAACTATTTACTGTTAATCTAACTGGATTTGCATTTTAAACATTAAATAAAAGTTAAAAATATATAATTTTTTATTTCACATTTTAAGGTTTTAGTTATGATACTCCTAAAATAATTCTGCAGAAATCCGCAGATTTTTACCAAAATTCTCAGCAGAAATAGCAAAAAACTTCCGCAGATTCCGTCTGGCCCTGCTCATGATCCACAATTTAGCTTTCTTTAGTCTCACTAGTTTGAATCTTCAGATTTTTTTATATTAGAGTTATATTGTAGCCTATTTTTTTTTTGACTGCTTAAGTTTAAAAAGCAATAACGAACTACTGTAGTTTTTAAAATAGTTAAATGTTATTAAAAAAGAAGTATAGTTCTTGCATATTTTATAATAATAAACAGCAGGTCATTTACCGAATTTAACCAATACATTCAATAAGCTATTTTATTTTTAAATCAGTTGTTTACCAGTAAATCAAATTATGAAGACCTGCACTATAGGTGAATTGAATAAACTAAATTGGCCGTAGTGTGTGAACGTGAGAGTGTATGGGTGTGTCCCAGTACTGGGTTGCAGATGAAAGGGCGCCCGCTATGTAAAACATATGCTGGATAAGTTGGTGGGTTATTCCACTGTGGCGACCCCTGATAAATAAAGGAAAATAAAATAAAATTATAAATGAATATTTTAGTTTTTTTTTTTTGCTCATGGCTCAAAAACTGAAATTTTAAACTGATTGGTAATTAGTACAAATTCAACTGAATTGATACACTAATTAGCATATGAAGTAAAGAAAACGGAATTATTGATATTAGGTTCACATTGTGTAACATCTCAAATTTCAAAAAAGGCTTTATGCAGTTCTGCAATAGACTGAGCTATCTGACCAATCAGAGCAGAGTAGGCTCTTAGAAAGGCGGAGTTTAGATAAGCCATGTGAAAACTGCAAAATCGGACAAAATCCGAAGTAAAAAAAACAAACATTTTTATTTGTCAATGTGTTTGGTCCCAGAAGTTGAAACGCCTCTGTGTAATTTTGTTAGACATTTTCAAGTTCAAACTTTTCAGTGCTGACATGCAATAATGCCTTTAAGGAAATCTCCACACAGAATAAAACGTATTAGCTTCAGAAATGTGTTCACTTTTTTGCAGCATGTAAACAACAGCTTCCCTTTAATCAAAGCTCATCTGTTATATCTGAGGGGACGGGACCGTCAGCAGACCGGTGGACTTCATCTTGTTCATTCCACCATCCAGGACGCAAACACGAGGGAAATTCACCTTCACCAGATGAGTCGCAAACTACAGGAGGGGGGGAGGGGGGGAAGAGAAAATTTGTGATTAATATCTGTATGATTATTATTCATTTTTGTGCATTTGGCTTCATTAAACCCTAACATATACCTAAAACTGACATCTGTTTAGATATGGCTAAAAACATTCTGCCATTGATTTCACGTGGCATTTCATTTTCACTTCCACAAATCATCTTATTTGTTACTGAAACTGATTAGGACATTCTCATTGGGTGAAAGGTATTACCTAGAAACACTCTAGTAGGGTTGGGGTATGTCGACCAATTTGGCAGCGTACAATGTCTAATATGAAACATCACAATGGACGATGGCATCGTCATCGTAGAATTAATTATTTATGAATATTTCATTATTTCATAACAATTTAATTATTTGTAGCCTACCGTTTCAACTACACTGCAAAAATGCTTTTCTTACTTAGATTTCGTCTTGTTTCTAGTCTAAATATCCAAAAAATCTTAAATCAAGAAGAACGATTTAGACAAGCAAAACATGTTGTCTTATTTTCAGAAAGAAAAATTAAGTGAGTTTTTCCTTAAAAAAAAGCTAAATAATCTGCCAATGGGGTAAGCTAAATAATCTTATGTCAAAAGGAAAAAACAAGATTATTTTTTGCTTACCCTATTGGCAGATTATTTTGCTTGTTTTAAGGAAAAACTCACTTTATATTGGCATACTATTTCTGAAAACAAGACATTATGTTTTGTTTGCCTAGAAAATGCTTCTTGATTTAAGAATTTATATATATTTGGACTAGAAACAAGAAAAAAAAATCTAAGTAAGAAAAGCATTTTTTGCAGTGTACCTGACCCGCATGGTCTTTGTTTTACCCATAATCAAATCATAATTAAATAAAGATAAGTTACACACACGGTACATCCTTGATTAACTGTCCGACGTGCACTGCTCTCTGGGGTTTTGTGCTCAAAGCACACACTGACTGCCTGAAGCTTAGATGCGCGCATATGCTGCAGAGCATGACAGAGTGTGTGTGTATGTGTTGGTCACGTGATGTGCCTTTTCAGCTGTAAAGTGTGGAAGGAAGGCTTTTCAGAAATGCTAGATGAAACGCCAGTGTGGACGTAGATCGTTTTCATTCTAAAATTGCACAACATTGTGCAAATAAAGCCATTGTGCTGTCTACAGTTGAAGTTACAACTATTCACCCTCCTGTGAATTTGTTTTATATATATTTCCCAAATGATGTCTAAAAGAGCAAGGCATGTTTCACAGAATTTTCTATAATATTTTTTCTTCTGGAGAAAGTCTTATTTGTTTTATTTCGGCTTGAACAATAGCAGTTTTTAAATTTGTTAAGACCATTTTAAGACCATTTATGTTTCGACCGTCTACAGAACAAACCATCGTTATACAATGACTTGCCCAATTACCCTAACCTGCCTAATTAAGCCTTTAAATGTCACTTTAAGCTGAATACTCTTATCTTGAAAAATATCTAGTAAATTATTATGTACTGTCATCATGGCACAGATAAAATAAATCAGTTATTAGAAATGAGTTATGTTTAGAAATGTGTAAAAATCTTATTTCCATTAAACAGAAATTGGAGAAAAAAATATATACAGGGGGGCTAATAATTCAGGAGAGCTAATAATTCTGACTTCAACTGTAAATTATTTAACTTTTTGTACATGTGGAGGGTTTCATAGCCTTTGCTTGTATACAGTTTTATATATATATAAATATTATATATATATATATATATATATATATATATATATATATATATATATATGTATCTATCATAATTTGAATAAAATATTGATCTTAATAAAATAAAAACAGTATTGATGAATATAGAGAGATGAACTGTAGGCTTACAGTGATTGCGTTCTTCATGACGCTGCTGAGGATGACGATGACGCGGAGTCTGTATCCGGCTAGGCTGCTGCTGGCGGGACACTGGAGCAGCTCTCCCTCCGGCCCAAACGTGGAGGTGTATGGAATATTAATGCTGCCGTGGATGTGGCCACGACTGAAGCTGCACACCCACAGTTAAGGAGCATAATAAAAAAAAAAAAAACATTAAATAATAACAACTGTACTTTGTTACAGTGGGGAAAGAAGCATTTCTAAATTTGTCAGGGTGTAGTATAATAAATAAAATGGAATTAAACACTACTGAAAGCATGAAAAATGTTTTTTTTTTTTACTAAAATGTTTGAATGGCACCTATTTTACCCCTTTATCAAGATTTAAGATAAGTCTTTTGTGTCTCCAGAATGTGTCTGTAAAGTTTCAGCTCAAAACACCCATCAGATTATTTATTATAGCTGGATTTTCTGCTCTGAACACAATGTAGCTCTTTTTGTTGCCTGTGCCTTTAATGCTAGTTCTCCCCGCCCACCGTTCCCAAGTGCCTGTGAGAGTGTGCCTCAATCTCCGTCTGCGTCAGATAAACAGCACAGTGACAGACATGAAGGAAGCAGATCTCACGTAACGTTTATGAGAAATACTACAGTAATAACTTTACCAGTGATTGTTTGATGTATTTGTTGTGGAGTTATTTCAAGCCTTTCTGCAATGATAAGTCACACACAATGTCGATACAAAGATCACGCACACACGCATGTGTTTAAATTTGCACTGTTTTTTGCAAGGCAAATGTGACAGGATACACGTTAATTTCCACTGCTGTTTGAGATCTATTATGTTAATGTACAAAATAAACATGATTTAACGTCCACAAACCAGGATTGAAGCAACTTCTTCTATAATTGCACTGACACGCGGCTGTGGTGATAAAGATGTTAAAATTGCTGTAATTCATTACAAACATGCGCTGTTTTAAAAATGTTATAAACTTGTAATACTCATTCTTGATCACATTTGATGATGATTGATGATCACAGAGCGCTGAACAGATCTTTTAATCTCAGCTGCTTTGCACATGTCCTGTCTTGATATGATTATATGTGTTACTACAGAGACATGTTAATAGGCAGCTGTCAATCAATTCGGTGGGCGGGGGAAATCGAATTTCTACGTCACGTTGCGGTGGGGCTCAAAATGGGAGGGATTTGGATCCTTTTTTAACCTCAGGAAATTAAAAAAAAAAGGAGGCTTATTGTCTTTATATCACCCCAATATTACTGTGGACACTATACCTACACACAGTTCTGTCCAAACAGCTTACAAAAGATGATTTATCATACATACCCTTTAACTTTTAAAATGATAAAAAAAATTTGTAACCTAATGTAATCAAAACGCCACACCTACAGCTATGGGTCCAATTTTTCTTCCCAAAAACCCTCAAGAATTGTGTTAATTCAGCTCATTTTAAATAAGTAGTGTGAATAAGCAACAAAAAATATTTCTTTGAGTGTACAATACAAATAACAAACTAATTAACAATCAAACTATATTAATACTATATTGAATATTTTAAATGTATCAATAAAAACATTAAAAACTACAAATTAAAAATAAATATAAATAAAATTACAATGTTTACTTTATATTTACTTATTTTAGGTAGAAAATATATATGAATATGATATCAATTATATATACACATTTAAATATCTATGTAACAAATTTGTTTTGTATAGTTTTGTTTCCATGTGTATGTATCACATATACATAATAAATACATAATACACACAAATATATTGTCAAATAATCTTTGCCCAGCACTAATATGTGTGTGTGTGTGTGTGTGTGTGTGTGTGTGTGTTGCCTACTGCTTTTTGTGGTCATCAGACGTTAGACAATAAAACCAAACAAACTAAATTGTGGTTTCATGAGTATGTCGTGCACATGTTCCTGATTAAAACTGTAGAGCATTATGAGGTTCACCGCTAATGTGAGCATTACAGTGTATTAAGAAACTAGCCCGGGGTGCTTTTGCGTACATATGTTGTGGTTAGACATCTAAGCGTTGTGTGATCTCTTATAAGCTCTTGAGCAGGCCATTTGTAATTGTGTCAGGTGAAGTTCACTGGATTTACAGAACAAACTCCAAACTGATCCACGGCTTTTGTGGAAAGCGGCCAGCTTCGTCCCAAAACCACCGCAGGACTACACTGTCAAAAATATCCGTAGCATTTTTCCCTTATTTTGTGCTTAATTCATTTATTTATGCTTTTAAACCACATTATGGGACATTGATCTTTTTTCTGACAACTTTTAACCATAAAAAGTTGGAAAAAGTGACTTTTATGAACATTTTTAATAGTTTAAAGTGCTATAATGTCTGTGTTGGTGTTGTATATTACGATACAAACACCTTATAATAAACTGCCAGTACAATTTCTGTGTATATTATCGATATAATATATCAGAGATGCCCTTTACTGGAATGGCATTGACAGAGTTTTTAAGGCACACTTTATTTTGATGGTCCGTTTGTTGAATTTAAGTTACCTTGCAGCTGCATGCCAACTAATTCTCATTAGATTATAAGTAGACTGTTAGGTTTGGGTTAGGGTTAGTGTAAGTTGACATGTACTTGCAAAGTTTCTTCTAGTCAGTTAAATGTCTGTTGAAGGAGCAGTATCAGCAGATATTAAGCAGGCAGTCTACTAATACTCAAATGGACCATCAAGATAAAGTGTTAACAGTTTTTAAATTTAATCTAACATTTATTTGTTGTTTTATTGTTGAACTTCATAAAAAACTAAATTGATCCTTTAAAATAAATAGTAAATTAAATAGATTTTGTTTTAACATACATGCAAGAAGCAGCTCTGTATGCTTTGTGACAATCAACGTCAGTCAAAGTCAACATGTTAATAGACAAGATGGAGAAATTAAGATGGTGGCACACAGACAACAAAAAGTTCAAAAAAGACTGGCAAGATTATTTTTATTTACCCAAATCAATTGCAAGGTAGTATGACTAGTTTGCAGTCTGTTGCCGTTTTAGAGTACAATATCCGGCGTCATTATGAAACAAAACCATATGCTGTTTTTTCAAAATACACGGCTGAGGCATGAAAACAGAAGGCTAGCAAGTTGCTAGTAGGGATGTCCTGATCAGGTATTTTTGCCCTGGAGTCTGAGTAATTTTGAGTATCTACCGATACCGAAACCTGATCCAATACTTTCCGATACCTTATTTTAACATTCAACAACTGTTAACAAACAGGGCACTTCTGTGAGCTAGCTTGAACAATCAAGTAATAAATAACATCAATTCTTCACTTTTGGACTTTAGTGCGACAGTAAATCTAAAAAAAAAATCAAATATAAAAACAAATAGCACAACAACTTAAAATATCCGGCAGGTAATCCCAAGTTTACATATCTCACAGTTTGCTATGGCTATGTGGTCATCATCAAACTTTATAATACCTCCAGACTGCAGACATACTCGTGTTTTGTGCTTCAAGCTGCTTCCCTGTTCTACTTTGCCGACATTTAACCAATAGCAGCTCTGCAACAAAGTGATGTCATGCTGCACACATTGCTGTTTCTGTGTGAAGTCAAGAAAGAGGTCTAACTCTGTGCCACCGCATAACTATAGTTGTGTTAAAAAAAAAGAGAATATATACATATACATATCCAATTCCGATTGAGTCTGAAACCATGTGATCGGGACTGATTTCCGATCATGTGATTAGATCTGGACATCCCTAGTTGCTAGAATATTCATTCATTCATTTTCTTTATTAAATATTAATTATTATTCATTATTCCCTTTATTAATCAGGGGTCGCCACAGCGGAATGAACCGCCAACTTATCCAGGATATGTTTTATGCAGCGGATGCCCTTTCAGCCACAACCCAGTAGTGGGAAACAACCATATGTCTTTGGACTGTGGAGGAAACCGGAGCACCCGCAGGAAACTCATGTCAACATGAGGAGAACATGCAAACTCCACACAGAAATGCCAACTGACCCAGCCAGGACTCAAACCAGCGACCTTTTTGCTGTGAGGGCACCCTGTTTTCCCTGTGGCAAATTTCCTTTTAGTACACAATGCAAATTTTACTTTCGGCCCGCAACCTCAGTCAAGTTTTATTTTTGGCCCTTCATAGGAAAAACTTTAAGCTCTATATATTATTTCTAACACATTATATTACTTCAGACTACTAAAATGTCAATAAAAGTCACTTTGTTAAACTGTAGAGTTCCATTTTCAACATCAAAAGTCAACACAGCAGAGTTCAACATCCCATAATGCAATTCACAACCGTAAATAAAGGGAAAACACAAAATATGGAACCTGTTTATTAACACTGTTTTATACAGTGTAGTAAAGCAGAACAAAATGTGCAGAACAGACATGGATAGAATATGACGTTTATATCAGCGTCTGAAGCAAGTGAACGGAGAGAAAGAGAAGATGAGGACAGAGAAAGAGTGCAGAGTGTAATTGAATAATAACTCTTTATAACAGTGTTCCTTTCACAGATAAAGTTAGTCAAATTTCCTGGTACATTTCGACAAAAAATGACTAGGAGGAGGGACGTTTTCAGAAATTAGACTTAAATAAAAAATAGAAAAAGTTCCCATTAATCATAAGTTCATGCAGCTTTTAAACAGGCATTAAAGCAGAGAGCTCTTTGTCTTCTGTATCAAATATTGATATGGTTATAAATGGTGCAGAATGCAAAATGAGATGATGGAGAATATCTACAGTTGCAGTCAGAATTATTAGCCCCCCTAAATTATTACAGTAGCCCCCCCAATTTCTGTTTAACAGAGCAGATTTTTTCAACACATTTCTAAACATAATAGTTTTAATAACTCATTTCTAATAACTGATTTATTTTATCTTTGTCATGATGACAGTAAGTAATATTTGACAAGATATTTTTCAAGAAACTAGTCTTCAAGCGCAATTCAAAGACTTAATTAGGTTAATTAGGCAAGTTTGGTTTATTAGGCAAGTTATTGTATAACAGTGGTTTGTTCTGTAGATGATCAAAACAAATATTGATTAAGGGGGCTAATAATATTGACCATAAAATGGTTTAAAAAAATTAAAACTGCTTTTATTCTAGCCGAAGTAAAATAAATAAGACTTTCTCCAGAACAAAAAATATTACAAGAAATACTGTGGAAAAATTATTTGCTCTGTTAATCATCTTTTGGCAAAAAAAAAAAGAGGGCTAATAATTGTGACTTCAACTCGCCACCTTAGAGTTATAAGGTTCTATCTGACATTACTTACATGATGGGATGATGGGAAAAAAAAGGTTTTATCTACGAAGTCAAACTCTTGCTTGGCTCTATAAGGTTCTTTCTGTGAGCCAATCAGCATTTCGAATGCATGCACGAGGACCAATCAGGATCAGCTTTCTTTTTCATTTCGCTGGACTGCTCCATTGACAGTAGGAAAGACCAGAAAGAAACACAAAATCAAAGTCGACTAAATAATGCCGCACCAAGCTAAATTAAGAAACCTGATACTGAAAAGATATGTGTAAATGCAAATGAAGCATTTTTTGACCTTGAGATGAAATGTTTAATTTGACATTGTTAAAAAAGAAACAGTTATTAAAAAATGTAATATATTAAATGTGAAATATTTGTATTTGTGTTTATATAGTCAGTGAAACATTTGTCAGTGTTTATTAAACTCATTTGCTCATAGTCTGTTTTCTTTTCAAGTGTTTAAAGTTGATATTAAGCCTTGAAAGGCAAATAATTAATTTAATTCATGGGGCAAATAATTCAATTAAAATAATTCAATAATTCATATAAGGCATATAATTCAATAAATATAATTCAATAATTCATATAAAGCATACAATTCAATAAATATAATTCAATAATTCATATAAAGCATATCATTCAATAAATATAATTCAATAATTCATATAAAGCATATCATTCAATAAATATAATTCAATAATTCATATAAAGCATATCATTCAATAAATATGTCCATATTGATTACATAAAATTAACAGCTGCACTGGATAGAATATTTAGCACAGCCTTGTATGCTTAATTTGAACTTGAAAAAATATTCATCCTAAAACATTATTAAATAAATGTTTCTCAAACATCAACATATTATTAAAACACCAATTTATATATTTTAATTAAATTAATAAGCAGACGGATTTATATTATGACGGATTATATTTCTTGAAAAATAAAGCTTTAATTAATGATCTGTCAGATAGAACCTTATAATTCCAAGCAGAAAACGACTTTGTAGAATTAGAAGCTTCTACAGTATCTGCATTTGCTCTGTTCTTTTTACCCAAACTTGCAAATTTAAGAGAATTTTGATCGTTTACATTTAGAGTACATTTAGGGTGTCTGTCATGTTAATGTATAAAAGATTACTGTTACACACATATTGTTTGCTGTATGGAATGCAAAAACTTTGAAGCTCAATACCTTAAAATCATTTAGAAAGCAGATAGAACCTTATCATTCCAAGGCGACAAACTACATATTAGCAGCTTTTATGATATATTGAATGCGCAGTGTTTTAATCTGCCTGAAAGCCTTGCATGCATTTATTAGGACTGCTTGCGTGCCGTCATGTCTACTTACTGCCGCGCTTATGCAAACAGTGCAAACCTCTTAAAACAAATCAACCACAGTAATGCTTTCCCACACTTCCATTGGCCTGTCACGACTACTAACAGACAACAATATGTCTTGTAGAGTCATGTTTTTCCTGTTACTGTCTACTTATCTACTTAAATGTACAGCCAACTTCTAAATGGTTGTTTGCAAACAACATAAAGACATTTATGGAAGATCGCTGCAGTGACATTTCCTGCACTACATTCACATTGACTAGATTTTTACATGTCTTGAGGACAATTAGAGTGTGCTTAGAGTTGGCCTCAGACAGTTTTTGGTATTTAATGTGTTCTGACATATAGGTTGAGCCCTCTGGGACCACACATGCGCTCTTTCATGCACACACACAGCTATTTTTAAGGGGACTTCATATAGACGTGATAATTTTTGCACTGTTTAAACTGTATATTCTATCCTCCTAGACCAAACCTATCGCTACACTTGCATTTTTTAATTTCAAAGTGCTTTATTCTGTGTGATTTATCAGCCATTTTCCTCTTGAGGATCAAAAAAATGTTTCCTCTAAGGTCAAAATTGACTGGTATTGCTATACTTGTGGGGACATTTGGTTCCCTGAATGTAATGAATACAAGGTACACTTACAAAGACAACATATGTTCTTAATGGGATAAACATTCAGTAAATGCAAAATACAGTTCTGACCAGGTCAAGAAAATATGACCATATCATCTCAGTTTTATCCTCCTTAAACTGGCTGCCTGTTAATTCTCGTATTGATTATAAAATATTGCTTGTTACCTACTGTATAAAGCTTTTAAATAATCTATCTCCTTCTTGTCTTGTTACAATCCAACCCACTCTTTAAGATCCCAAAACACAGGGCTTCTAGTAGTACCGATAATAGCAAAGTCCACTAAAAGAGGTTGAGCCTTCTCATTTATGGCTCCTAACTCTTGAATAGCCTTCCTGATAATGTCTGAGGTTCTGACACACTCTCTCAGGTGAAAACTAGATTTAAGACCTGTCTTTTTTGACAACCTTGACAAACCACACATATACAGTTGAAGTCAGAATTATAAGCCATTATAATATAATATATTTTTTCTTTTTAAAAAATTTCCTAAATTATGTTTACATTTTCACAGTATGTCTGATAATATTTTTTTCTTCTGGAGAAAGTCTTATTTGTTTTATTTCGGCTAGAATAAAAGCAGCTTTTATTTTTTTTAAATACATTTATATTTATTAGCCCCTTTAAGCTATATATTTTTTTGCGATAGTCTACAGAACAAACCATCGTTATACAATGACTTGCCTAATTACCCTAACCTGCCTCGTTAGCTTAATTAACCTAGTTAAGCCTTTAAATGTCACTTTAAGCTATACAGAAGTGTCTTGAAAAATATGTAGTAAAATATTATTTACTGTCATCATGGCAAATATGAAATAAATCAGGTATTAGAGATTAGTTATTAAAACTATTATGTTTAAAAATGTGATGAAAAAATCTGCTCTCTGTTAAACAGAAATTGGGGAAAAAATAAACAGGGGGGCTAATAATTCAGGGGGGCTAATAATTCTGACTTCAACTGTATATATATGATTAATATAACTTAATTTGATTGTAATGCAACAATGTGCTATACAAATAAACTGGAATTAAATTGAATCTACATTTGCTGTATATTTAATAAATTTGATTATGTTAATATATTACATAGGCTATTTTATATACATATCTAAAGAGAGAGAAGCAGATTTGACCTGTGAGTGGGTGCGCATGGCTCCTGAATAGCATAAAAGTAAGAGAAATAGTGGATTTCTTTTTCATTTAATGTCTTTTTTTACTTTAACACATTGAAAAAAACTGGGTATAATAAATATAAATAAAATATACAATATATAATAAATAAAACTATTGTTAAAAATTTAAATGGTGTGTTTCATTCCGGCCACTACCGATTTCAAATCTGTGGGAAGCATTGACGTTAATCAGAATTCATCTACATGATTATATTATACAAAGTTTAACTTCATATTTTTAGTCAGTTTGATGGATGTAAGATTAGATGACTAGAAAAGATCAACTGATTCAACTAAAACAAGTCCTGAAAATTATACATTTATTAATTGTATACAATTACAATAATTGGTGAAACATTAAAGGTGCAGTAGGTGATCTGCCAAAATGCTGTCCCATTAGCATATTATCATTGGACGGCAGAGGAGGGACTGTGTTTCAAAGCCACGCCTCCTGAAATTGCGAACGCGCATTAGTGGTTGTCCGGCGGCGTGCAGGAATTACACTTGTAACTAAGCCACACTTACATGCTATTTTAGAGTGAATTTTCAGAGTAGCATGGTAAACAGTAGGGGTGTGACGAGACGCCTACTCCACGAGACAAGACGAGACACGAGATTGGGTTCACAAGAATGAGACGAGATGAGACAAGATTTTTACACTATTTTAAAGAAATCCTTAATGATGAATATCAATGGAATAATCTTAGAAATCTAATATTTTGCTAATATATGAATGGAAAATATTATTTAATATTATTTATTTTTTTTAAAAATCACAAAAATGCAAAACAATTAAGGTGTTTTTTTTATGAACTTCTAATGAATTTACTTCCATTTTTATGTATACAATTTCCATAATTATTTCCATAAGTTTATGTATGCAATAGTTTTATATTAGTTTAAATTGAATTCTACGCAATGAACATGCAAACCCTGCAAAATATTTGTTAATATTTAAATAGAAAATAGCAAACTCTACTGACAGGCTTTTCTCCTATAGCATTTCAAAGTATTTACATTGCAGACCTTGATGGTCAATTCAGATTGTCTGACAGTGTCTAATTTTTTTTGTTAACCTGCTTACATTTATCATCTTTTAAATGTGACTCGTACACGATTGACTGCAATTACACAGCACACGGCAAAAGGCGCAATGACCAGAAAAAAATCCATTCCTTTATTTATTCAGTTCGCATGGCGGCTGGTGCGCTCTCTTTCTCTCTCGTGAACATGCTTAAACACTTGTGCTACATCACACATATAAACGCTTTTTTAATCCCTGTGAGGAATTTGGTCACTTTAACCAGCAAAAGAAAACGTCCGCTTTTCACGTACAGCATAATCGTGGTAATGATGAAGGCGGGTGTGTTGAGTCTCTAGCAGTTCAGTATGTGTGTGCGCGCTTAGAGATGTGTGTAGGTGCAGAGAATATTGTCAAACAGCTGTGTGGACTGTCCTTTCGCAAAATGCGGCTAAAAGTCCTACACGATGGTAGCCTAATAGTTTGATTTTGGTGTTTACATATATGTACTGCACTTTAATAATGCAACTTTCAGCACATCTAAAGTGACATTCCATCGCGTGGTAATGTCCATGGTTAATTTGAGTAGCTATAGTTGCAGCCTCTGCTTGGACATGAATAATGCAGCAGCCTTTGGCCGGTGAGAAAAAAAGATCGGCTACGTCACACCTGCCCGCCCAACCAAGTGGCATGTGCAACACAGAGGCCAGCCTTACCAGGTGTGTGCAAAGCACTTGATTTGCAGTTTAAATTCAATCCTGCTTCCAATCTTCAATGCTAATTTTACCCTCACGCTCCATCATAATAACATCTACTCACGAGACAACTTTTCACCTCGATGAGAAATGTTGTCATGATTTAATCTCGCAAGATCTCGTCCAACGAGATCTTGTCACACCCCTAGTAAACAGTATAGAGAGGTTGTTATTGTTCAGAAATGAATCAATGTGAATATAAAAGCAACTTCACCTCAGTAAAGCAGGCTAGGCAGAATAGCGCTATTGTTCTTAAACTAAACCTTCAGCATCAAAAGTAACTCCAATATTCATTCAGGATTTTTAAAAGTTTCAATTCAGCATTTGATTTCCCCGCGACTGTGACTGTCTCGTCTCGTCTGCACATGCAGGCATGTATGCGCTAATGGTGGATATGTGTAAACAGAGATGCGCAGAGGCCCAAATCTACATTTGCTGACAGACAGTTTGTGCTGCTTATCAGAATTATAGGAGATGTCGGCCTGACAATATTTAATTGGATAAACTTTTTTTTTTTTTTTATGTCTTACGTACGAACACACTCCCATCACCATCAACGGGACACCAGTGGAGAGTCAGCACTTTTAAGTTTCTTGGAGTACACATTGCTGAGGATATGACATGGACTGCCCACACAGACGCAGTGCTGAGGAAGGCACAACAATGCCTCTTCTTCCTCAGGCGTCTCAGGAGGTTTGGAATGAGCCCCCACATCCTCCGCTCGTTCTACACCTGCACTGTGGAGAGCATCCTGACTGGCTGCATCACCACCTGGTACGGAAACAGCACCAGCAGCAATCGCAAAGGTCTACATAGGATTGTGCGAACTGCTGGACGCGTAGTAGGAGGTGAGCTTCCCTCCCTCCAGGACATCTACACCAGGAGGTGCATGAGGAAAGCCAAGAGAATCATCAGCGACTCCAGCCACCCAAGCCATAGACTTTTCTCTCTGCTACCCTCAGGCAGATGGTTCCGCAGCATCCGGTCACGCACCAGCCGACTGAAGGAAAGTTTCTTCCCTCAGACTATCAGGCTGATGAACACTTAACACACCCCACACAAACTCTTCCATACCCCACACTGCACATCATCAAGATATAGCATGCACTGCACTTTAGCAATCCATACTTAAAACAATACTGCCTACAACTATGTGTACACCTATCCATCGTACGTATCCCTGTCAACATTGCCAGTTTTACATTGTCTTGTTTTTGTGAGTATAATGTTGTATTTTGCACTGTCTGTATTTTGCGCCGTCTGTATTTTGCACTGTCTGGAGCCAGCACCTAAGCTTTTCACTCATCATAGCACATGTGCTGCTGATGATGTGACAATAAAAGTAATTTGATTTTAATTCTTACCCAAAATATAAAAATACATATAAACAAATTTAGATAATTTGCTTTAATCAATACTATTGGACTGTGAAAAGACTTTCAACCAGCACAACAAAAAATGTTTCTGAAGACAATCACCTACTGCACCTTTAATGCATTAAAGAGTTAAAAATCTGAATCCCATGAATCACAGAGTACACAAAAACTAAACAAAATGGTGACACTTTACATTAAGGTTGTATTGGAGGTTAATGCATTGAAGTTAATGTTAATTAATGCATTTAGAAATTTGAACAAACAATAAACAATGCATTTATTACAGTATTAGTTTATGTATGTTAATGAAAATACACTTGACCATTGTAAGCTCATGCTAACTCGACTAGAATTTAGATGTTGTTAATAACGCATTAGTTAATGTTGAACTATGATAAATAAATGCTATACAAGTATGGTTCATGAATAGTTCATGTTAGTAAATACATTAACTTATGAAACCTTATTGTAAAGTGTTACCAACAAAACAAATAAACTTTTGTGGAGGGTCACAACTGCACTTAACAGTAAGACTATAAAGGATACTCTTCAAGGCTCCTGATGTCCACCGCAAGAATTTTGGGTTTCCCAGTCCTGGCCCTCTTGACGGGAGTTTTAAAGAAAGCTGGTCCACTCAGCTCACACAGGTCAATGAGGTCTTCCACAGAAATACGGGGAGACACTTCTGCTTTCAGCTCGCTCAGCTTGAGTGGCTCACGGCTCTGAGGGTACAAAAAAAATCCAGTGAAACAACAAATTTTTTGGTAGAAGTGATATTTACAACAAAAAAAGTGAGGAAAAAGTGATGTGTGTGATGAAGCTTCAGTGTTGAGCATGAAAACAGTGTAGAGTCATGAAATATATTTAAAGAAAACACACGCATATGTTTAGCTCTTATATTCTGATGACTCTGGTATTCCCCAAGGACCTGTACTTGGTCTGACAACATTCTCTATTTACACCAAATAACCTCATTCTCTCATCTCAGTGCACTGCATTTCTTTTTCTCTTCCATGTCGACATAAAATCATGGCTGGTTTTCATGCCTCTATCGGTTTTCACCTCTGTGATCTCATATCCCTCTGATATCTCAACTTGAATGAATAATCAACACCTCAAGCTCAACCTGTCAAGACTGAGCAGCGCTCAAGGAGGCTTTCCAACTCAGTCTCTCTCCATCTCAGATGAAAAAGCACAGTTGTTAGCTTGAGGTGAATAAAAGGTCTTGAAGTCTTCCAAGATGACCAGCTCAGCTCAAAAAAAATCACAAATTTTGACAACATTATGACACATAATGGTGTTCTTTAATGACCTCAATTTCTTGTTTGATCTGTGAGCGGAGGCTAAGATTAGTGCGCTTGACCCTAATCCTTAAGAAACCAAGCAAACTTTGTTTAAATCTGTTTTCGGTTCAAGTAGACGGTTTCAGCTTCAAGTTAAACTCTTTTTTCTGCATTATTAGCTGTTTTTTATTCAAGAGACAGCTTGCGAATCTACCTGGATGTGCCGCATGACCCCTCAAGGGTATCCAAAATACTGCTGCTTAATTCACAATTCACAGCCAGAAATTCTGTCACACGCTGTTGTCAGGAAACCTCATTTTCAAAGCGAAGTCAACTAATCACTTTAAAAAACAACAGGTTTACTCCTAATTTTCAAAGTAAAGTCAACTAATCACTTTAAAAACAACAGGTTTACTTCAAATTTCAAAGTAAAGTCAAATAATCACTTTAAAAACAACATGTTTCCTCCAAATTTCAAAGTAAAGTCAACTAATCACTTTAAAAACAACATGTTTACTCCAAATTTCAAAGTAAAGTCAACTAATCACTTTAGAAGCAACAGGTTTACTCTTTTTTTAAAGTAAAGTCAACTAATTCATTTAAAAACAACAGGTTTACTCAAATTTATAAAAATAAGTCAACACGTCAACTAATTCATTTAAAAGCAACAGGTTTACTCAAACTTTCAAAGTAAAGTCAGTTGATAGGTTTAAAGGCAAACAGGTTTACT
>CAIGQZ010032813.1:20521990-20533985 GCA_903798205.1 Danio tinwini | reverse complement strand
ATATATTCTACTATAATGCACTGCTTTTCAAACCAGTTTTACTTTTTTCTTTTACTTCTGTGCATAACATTTTTAATAATATTACTTCAAACCAGTTTTGGAAAAAACTATCTATATAACTAGCTAAGTTATATATTACACCAATAATATTACACCAATACAACACACTAACATTACAGCAGGAATGTATGTTGTTACTAATATATTTCATTTTTTTCTCTGTATTCATGTATTTGTGCAATAAGTACATGGATGAACCAATACAACTTCACCAACTCCAACATTCTGAAATGTGCATTTGATGGAGACTTTACTTTCCAATGAGGCCATGATAAAGTATTTATGAATGCCAGAAAAGCAACACTGATTGGTTACAAGACCCTGACAATATGCCACATGTAATATGTCCAGACTTCATTTATTTACCTACACTCAAAACAATTATGTTTGCTGTTTGTTCAAAGTACTTATATACAATGAGCTGAAACAACACAATTCCTGAGTTTTTATGTTCAATCCACTTAAATTTGTAAAAAGTAATAAGGTAACTTAATTATTTCATGTTGTCCCAACACAAATTGATTGTGTGAACACCAGCAATTTTGACAGTGTATACACAAAAAATGTCAAATGTAGTACATGTTCAGATGGTTCTGTGATTCCCGAATGTCTCTTATTTTATGCAAATGGACACAATGAAAGATATTGAATGTTTTAAATTCAGCTTGGCTTGCTTTAGGATTTCTGGGTTGTGAATGTGACCTCGGTTCACTAAGAAGTCATTGGCACTTTGTCATTCCAGCAGTCGATCATTAACATTCTAACACAAAGGCCATGTACACAGACTAAAAGGAATGTTTTAAGAGGATTACCCACAGTTCTTGGCTCTTTGTGTTAAAGCGGCGTGTTATCGAGAGCCTTGTTATTGAGTTATTGAGTAAACTTGCTTATTCACCTAACAAGGCAAGAATAGCCTTTAAAAGCAGCTAGTAAAGTCTGACTAATGGATGGGGATTCTTGATGCAATGGACTGGTGTTAATGTGTGTGTACTTATAGTGAGACTTTAATGAGCAACTGTTTGAAGAAGCGGAATCATATATCTAAACAGATCTGAAAATCAAATCATATTGGTTTAATTATGCATTCATTTTCCTTTGGCTTAGACCCTTTATTCATAAAGGGTCACCACAGTGGAATAAACCGGCAACTTATCCAGCATATGTTTTACACAATGCATGCCCCTTTAGCTGCAACCCATCACTGAGAACACCCATACACTCTCACATTCATAAACTACGACCAATATAGTTTATTCAATTCATCTATAGCGCATGTCTTTGGACTGTGGGGGAAACCGGAGCACCCAGAGGACACCCACGCCAACACGGGGAGAACATGCAAATTCCACACAGAAATGCCAACTGGCACAGCCCAGACTCGAACCAGCAATCTTCTTGCTGTGAGGCGACAGTGCTTACCACTGAGCCACCGTGTCGCCCTAAATTATATATTAAAATAAATTTTAAAAACATATTTAAACTGTAATAATAGCTTATAATATCACAGTTTCTACTGTATTAGTATTAGTTTCTACTGTATAAGTAAATGCAGCCTAAATCTAACAAACATCAGACTTTCGAATGGTTGTGCATTTCAGAATGACAGTTTGACAATGCAAGCATTATTTTACTAATTTCACTCATTAATCCAGCTTGTCATCATGCAAATTAAATGAGAATACGAATGGAATAATTAACAATATTTGAACAGCTTCATCTACATATCTTAGCATTACTAAATTCAAAACTGCTGTTTCATTGCAATGACTGACAAATGGGACCATGCAAGAAAATAAAAATGAAAAAAAAAAAGAGTATTTTTGAAATATGTTAAAGTGGCTGAAATGCAATTCAGAAATGATGATTTCTATACTCTAATGAAAATATATCAGTTGAGATCAAATAATAGTTTTGCAAACTATATATTTATGTTTTAATTTAATATTAGGACTAGTGAAAAAACTAGCAAATCTAATTTATATTACTACACTACCTGAGAAAAGTCTTGTCGTCGATCCCAGATGTAAGAGCAGCAAATAATAACCTGACTTCTAGTTGATCATTTGGAAAAGTGGCAGAAGGTAAATTTTTCTGATGACTCATCTGTTGAACTGCATCCCAATCATCACAAATACTGCAAAAGACCTACTTGAACCCACATGAACCCAAGATTCTCACAGAAATTCGTCAAGTTTGGTGAAGGAAAACTCATGGTTTGGGGTTATATTCAGTACGGGGGAGTGCGAGAGATCTGCAGAGTGGATGGCAACACCAACAGCCTGAGGTATCAAGACATTTGTGCTGCCCATTACATTACAAACCAAAGGAGAGCGAAAATTATTCAGCAGGATTGCGCTCCTTCTCATACTTTAGCCTCCACTTCAAAGTTCCTGAAAGCAAAGCAGGTCAAAGTGCTCCAGGATTGGCCAGCCCAGTCACCAGACATGAACATTATTGAGCATGTCTGGGGTAAGATGAAGAAGGCATTGAAGATGAATCCAAAGAATATTAATGAACTCTGGGAGTCCTGCAAGAACGCTTTCTTTGCCATTCCAGATGACTTTATTAATAAGTTATTTGAGTCATTGCAGAGATGTATGGATGCAGTCCTCTAAGCTCATGGCAGTCATACACAATATTAATTCTTTTTTCACTGCAGCATGACTTTATATTCTATACTGTACATTATTTCTGTTAAGGGACAAGACTTTTGTCTAAGCAAAGTCAGACCTTACTGTCCTAATTAAATAATTAAAAATCAAGGCATGATCATACTTTATTTTGGTAAAGTCAGCATAATCTAGAGGCCTTTGACTTTTTATATAAACCAATTCTGATACCAAATGATCCACTAGAAGTCAAGTTATTATTTGTTGTTAATAAAACTTGGATAGGCGACAAGACTTTTGTCAGGTAGTGTACATTCAGATGTTCATCGTGCACCAAATGATGCACATACGATCTGGGAAATAATAATAACAAATAATATAAATAAATATTTATATATAATATATATTGTTTTTCATTATTACTTGATTTATTTAATTATTCATTTATGTTTTCTTTTACTAAATAAATGTGTCTAGTTTAGAGCAATCGTCAAAACAACAGCTTGTCAATGTCTGCATAATCTTACTGCTTTCACTAAATAATCCAAGTTTTCATGAAACGTGAATATGAATATAAACGTGTGAAAAGCTAAATCCACTGAATCAGGAAGCTTTGTTTTGTTGTGGTGATTGACAAACAGGAACATACAAAAAACTACATTTCCGACGTACAAACAGTGGCTGATGTACATAACAGAAATGACCATGTCATATAATACATTCTTGTTTTGCAAATGACACATTAAAGTTTCCATAAAATATAAAGACCAGCAGAAAATGTCAAACCTTATGTACATTATTAAATCTAAATGTTCATCTCGCGCCAAACGATGCGCATGCAATCTCAGAAATGTCAATTCAATTACTGGAATATACTGCCAGTTCAAGCAACGACTTTCAAATCAAACCTGGGCCATGTTGTGCATCAACATCAGACATAACCATCTGATTATTATTCTATATTGGTGTCAGCAACCATCAAAATAACAGTGCAGTGGTTATTACTGTTCATCATGACAGTAATTTTCAGAGCATCAACAACTACTTAGTGTTTCTCAAAAACTCATTCAGTCGTGTACGCATGATGTTTTCCCCCGGAATCACCTGAAGTTTCTCATATCATCACCTCTATCGCACACACTTTTAGTCACTGACAGAAGGTTTGGCTGCGAGTTGCGACTTGTTGGAGTCGGGCTTTAGTGACGGCGCCTGTCAGATGGCCGACTGAAGGAGAGAGCTTGTTCAGCAGACACATCATGCTCTAATGACCAGGAGATGACAATCAACAGAAGGCCTAACCGCACCATTTACCTCAGCTAGAGAAAGACTGACTGATTCTGCACGCAGGGAAAAAAAATGCATGACAAAGGAGAAATAAATACCAGTGCCGGCTGTAAAGAAATGGGAATTGCTCTAAAACATTTTTACATTTATGCATTTAGCAGGCACTTTCAGTCAACGTTTGCTAAGCAGTTTGTCAAAGAGCCAATAATATTTGTTAAAAACATAACAGAGCTGCCACTCTTACATGCTCTTATAAATATGGCACGGCTTCTGAAGAATGCAAATATCTTTGACACAGTAGAAGAAAAAATATGTTAATTAACTTAACTTGTGACGCATGGGTGTTTTATATTTATTTATGCTTTTGAATTGCATTATGGGACGTTGATCGCTGCTTTGACAACTTTTGATGTTGAAAAGTTTGACTTTTATTGATATTTTTAGCAGTTTGTATAATAATCTTTGCATGTTTTCAACCTAAACGGTGCTGGTTTATACTGTATAAACTGTGCTAGTTTCATTTTCATAATGACCATATACAGTACGTAAAGATTACCCTACCTTTTACCAGGAGCCCTATCATAATCTCAGTGTAACACACAAGCATCTTTTTGCTAGTTTCAGCCTGGTGGAGGTTTTATTTTCACGTCCTGTACCATGTGGTTTAAACAGCAAATGTATTTGTGCATATAAACAGCAAATGCATGTGCTGGTCTAAAAATGAGAAGTGTTAGGGTGCAGTGTAAACACATTGCTATTTTAAGGCAACTGAAATAGACAAATAGCTATTGACCAACTAAAAGTTGTTTTAATGTGAATGCTACAGATTTTTTTTTTTGGTCATTTAAAAAACAAAATAGTGATAAGCACCTAAAGACGAATCCACAACACACGCACTGTACACGTTGCTTATAGGCCCACACAGAATCTGCACACTGCACACGCACATCCGCAGATTTTTAGCTCATCATTGAGTCTATTTATTGTACATTCATATTTATTCAGTTTTTTTAATTCAGTAATATTATTGACTAATATGAAAGTGTTCAATTGATTTTTTTACAATACAGTTAGTAAAGTAATATTTCTGTCTTTTAGTAGATATATTCAGGGCTTTACATTAACACCCGCCAACCCGCCAAATGTGGGTGGATTTTAGCTGTGGCGGGTTAGACAGACACCTCCACTAGCCACTTTGGCTGGTTGAAAATAATTTTTTTAATTGTAGTTTTCTTAAAAGCAGGATTCGACAACAACGATGGCCCAATATTTGTGCAAATGCGATCTTAGAATCGAGAAGCAGCATGATTGACAAATGTAATTGTGTTTGTGCGGGCAAAAGAAAGCCGGTTGATTACCAAAGGACGATAATCACTCGCGCCCCAAAAGCTGATGTGATGTGCGCGACTGTTTCCTTGCTTGAAACAACCGTGTCTGGAAACGCAACTGGTGTGATCGGTTCTCTTTCAAATAGACTAGACAAAAAGTCTAGTTTCATGCACCCACAGTCCTGCTGCTTTCAAGAGCTCCAGATTGGTCTTTTTGTAAGCAGCACCGGTTGCTTTCACTTTAACCATTATTTAAACAGGATATAGGACATTAACTTCGCATTTATGTGTAGTTAACTGGTATTAACTGTTTGGTTTTTTTAAGAAATGTTTTCTTAAATAGAATGTATAGTATACAGCTATATTTTGCTTGTTTTGACACATTATTTAACATTTGTGGCTAAGAAATATTTATTTTTTTATTTTTTGTGTGGTTAGAGATAAATTTGGTAAATACTTTGAGCTCTGAAAAGTCATGTGAAATAAAAACTAACTGTAATACAACATTATGAAACCATGACCCTTGAGCTCATGCTCACTGCGTAAGCTCATGCACAACATACACAAAAAGTAAAATGAATTAGGAGGCATGTGGACATTCCACAAAATCTAAATCAAGTAATTTTAGCATGTCAAAGTCAAATTTATGCATATAAAATATATTTTCCCAACAACAAAATTGTGGCTAGTGAAAATGGCGATTGGCTAGTAATGTTGGAAAACTACTAGCCACACTGGCTGGTGATTAAAAAAGTTAATGTCAAGCCCTGTATATATTATATGACAGACTTGCTTTGATCACCAAATAAGTTGTTCTAATTGGATTTGCATTGTAAACATTAAATAAAAGTGAAAAAGGTTTTCATTTTTATTTCATATATAAAATTTTTAGTAACGACACTCCCAAAATAATTCTGCTTAAATCAGCAGAATTTTCTTTACAAAATTCTCTGCAGAAATAGCAAAAAATGTCAGCAGATTATGTCTGGACCTACTTATTACACACACAGGGATGCACAGCAGCACACAAATACCTTTAAAAGGATTAAAAATTTTAAATTAAAGGATTAAAAATGACCAAAAGATTTGTTGCTGAATTATTTAAAAAACTAAAGAGAAAGAATCCCAAAAAAAAAAAAATTAAAAAGTAAAAGGTTATTATTGTCTACATGAATATATACATAAACGCTACCTCCTTTCATGGCTTCTTCCAACACGGGCTCATTAGGAATAAGCAACCAGGGCTACATTTTTGAGAACAGCCTAATATGTGCTTAGGAGTACCTATGGCTGCATTTTGTGTGTAAAACGAAAGTTACGGGGTGGTGTTACATCACCGTCAACTTCTGTTTGTTTTCGCACAACTGCTGACTGCTTGCCTATGTGTTACCTTCGTATAGTTTGTCACATACGGTGTTTGACTTGGGACGCAGAGGGGACCAAGGTTCGAGTGCGGCGAAAGTCACTTCCAAAAACCAGGTAATATAAACAATAAAGCAGTGTGAAATTGTGGTAAAAGCACATGGGCATGTGAGTGCAAATGGGAAACTCTAGTTTGCTTTTGAAAAACACTATCAGTTTGGTTTAGGGAAGGGAGTGGTTGAGTCAGTCGATAGCAAGCTGATATATATTGCAGGACAAGTCGGACAGATTCTCTCAAGGAACGCTTGCAATAAGGACATTGAGATTTACAGAAATGTATGCAGCGGCCTCTGGAGGATTTATGAGAAATGGCACTTATGAGAAAATGTGCCCCTGTAACACATTTGAGATTTTCAAAAATGTCCACGGCGGCGGGATTTGTGAAAACAAAAACAGCAAGCAGATGTAGCCCTGGGTATATATTTATCAGTTCTCAAAAATGTAGCCCTGGGCATATATGTCCAATGAGACTGGGTTGCTTACTTTACCTCACCGGTTCACTCTGTAGAGGGTCTGCTCATGTGCTCTAAACCTTTAATTATTAGTGCTTTAATCCGTTTCCTAGCTAGTGAACCACTTAATTTTTCCGTCTCCCAAGTCAGTCGTGGGAGATGAGATTCTGATTGGCTAAATGCATAGAACGTCCAAAACACATTCATAACTCATTAAGAGATTAAGCACAACCCATTTAAAACATGCACCAGGCGCAGACCATTTTTCTTAAAATAGCAAAATTGGATTCAGACCCACCTCTAAGTGCACCTCTGCCGTGCGCTTTAGCCCCCAATCTTTAACCATTAAGCCAATCGCACTTCAGAGGCTTTCTAGCTGGTTATTGCCACTTGTGCACATTATGGTTAATTGCTTATGTAAAAATGCATTGGCCAAGATGATTAAATGTAAATGTATGTGCGAGTGTGTAGGCTTGGGAGACCCTAATCGTTTCTCAGCCCTTCACAGATACGGACGTAGCTGGATATCGCTGAAGCGCTGCATTTTCCAGATGACAGGCTACGTTCAGTCAGAGAATAGAAAGAGATTAGGTCAACAGATGAGTGTTTGTGAAGCTCAACGCTGCCTTGGGCCCATCTCTGATGAATCGCAAACAGAGAGACGAACGCGGCGAGGTAAAAGGTTAGACAGACGCTCTCGATGCCACTTGAAATATATCTCACATCCTCATAACACAGACAGACACATCAGCGCCGAGATAAGAAATGCAATTTCTGATGAAACCTCACAAGCTCCAGCACAAGTGTTAATATCAGTTAGTCAATGATTGCTGTGACATCCTGAAAGAGAAAATATGTCAGTTCATCTGAAGTAAGCACTTCTTATTTATTTATATTTTTAATTATTTTAAAATCACTCTACCATCATTTTTAAGCGGTCTGTTTTATCCTGGTTTTGCAGAAGTAAAAATGTAACTTTAATATTCTATATTGCAGTTTTAATATTATTATCTGTATTTTTTAAATATTATATAATAGAACGAATGATAAAAAATGTTAAATAAATATGAAATTAAGGACGGTAAATAACATGAATAAATCAAATAATAATAACCCAAATGAGTAGAAATAATAAATTGTAATATGTAATCTATGATATTTACAATAATATTTTGTTTGTTAATACATTTTTACAGTACTATACATACGGATCGGCCGCTTTATTAGGTACACCTGTCCAACTGCTCGTTACCGCAAATTTCTAATCAGCAACTCCATGCATTTAGGCATGTAGAGATGGACAAGACAATCTGCTGCATTTCAAACCGAGCATCAGAACGGGGAAGAAAGGTGTTTTAAGTGACTTTGTTGGTGGCAGACAGGCTGGTCTGAGTATTTCAGAAACTGCTGATCTACTGGGATTTTCATGCACAACCATCTGTAGGGTTTAAAGAGAATGGTCAGAAAAAGAGAAAATATCCAGTGAGCGGCAGTGGCAAATATCCAGTGTGGGCACAAATTCCTTGTTGATTCTAGAGGTCAGAGGAGAATGGCCAGACTGGTTTGAGCTGATAGAAAGGCAACAGTAACTCTAATAACCACTCGTTACAACCGAGGTCTGCAGAAGAGCATCTCTGAATGCACAACGTGTCCAACCTAGAGAAGGATGGACTACTGCAGCAGAAGACCACACCGGGTGCCCCTGACAGCAAAGAACGGGAAACTGAGACTTCTATTCGCACAGGCTCACCAAAACTAGACAATAGAAAATTTGGAAAAACGTTGCCTGGTCTGATGAGTCTCGATTTCTGCAGCGACATTTAAATGGTAGGTCAGAATTTGGCATCAACAACATGAAAGACTGCTTTCATTCTGCCTTGTATCAACGGTTCAGGCTGCTGGTGGTGGTGTAATGGTGTGGGGGATATTTTCTTGGCACAATTTGGGCCCATTAGTACCAACTAAGCATCGTGTCAACGTCGCAGCCTACGAGAGTATTGTTGCTGACCATTTCCATCCCTTTATGACCACAGTGTACCCATCTTCTGATGGCTACTTCCAGCAGGATAACACATCAAGATTCACATCATGTATGTGCAGCTGGCAAATCTGCAGCAACTGAGTGATGCTATCATGTCAATACAGACCAAAACCTCTAAGGAATATTTCCAGTATCTTGTTGAATCTATGCCATGAAGGATTAAGGCAGTTCTGAAGGCAAAAGCGGTCCAACCCAGTACTAGTAAGGTGTACCTGATAAAGTGGCCGGTGAGTGTATAATCCCTACATAGCAGATCCTGCAATGTGACTATCGTGAATGCACACATTGGGATATCAATACTGAAACGATATATTGTGCAGCCTTAATTCAAATATTTATCTAAATAATAAATATTGTCAATTACAACTATTAATACTATTTCATTAAAAAAATCAAATAGTAACCTGTGTTTCAAACTAGCTTATGAGGAGAATATGAAAAGTCTTTGTATAACCTTTGCCCTTTGGTATATGTCAACTAGGAGATTTTCATAATGTGACAGGAAGAGTAACGAGCAAAATCAGAAGGTCAGGTCATCACAAAGGTTGGGTGAGAGCAGAAAATGGAATATTTATGGGTGAAGGCTGAACTTTCACATGCATTAAGACTTACTTTCCCAAATTAATGGTGACTTACAAGGCAAATGAGGTCAAATCATGCTTGTAGCCTGCATGTGAGCGTTTCCTGCTGAAACTCCAGAGAGAGGGAACAAATGAAATGTCTGCATTAATATGAAGAAACTGAATGGAAATCAGAATTATGACCTCCAATGTTGCTCATGTTCAGCAACACTTGGCAAATGTGTTGTTTCATGCTGTTTCTGTCTACCCAGTGTAAGCCAACACAGTACAAAACAACACTGGGCTCAAATGACTTGATCCTACAGGTTTGTGAAGAGGTTGAGAAAATGTTGAAAGAATTTAAATATTGGGTTGAAGATTAGCTTGAGCCTGAATAGTAGTTTTAAAAGAAACAGCTTGAAAGGATAAATTAATAATGCTAACATATTTTGGTATGAATTAGCCTGTTGATGCCATTTCTAGTTTGAATTGGCATCTTGATAACAAATAAGTATGTTGGTAACATGAACTGGAATGTTGCTAGCATGACTCTAATACAGATTACAGTGTTTTGATAAACTGACATGCTGCCAGGCTGTTTACAGCACAAATTAGCACATGGCTAGCATGATTAAACAATTAGCAAAATGGTAACCAGATTTAACAAGTTTCTAGCATTTTCTAGTAAAAACTAACATGTTCCTGGCATGAATTAACATGTAGTTAACATGTTTACCATTTTTCTGGCATGCTGTTATCATTATTATGTTGCTAGCATGTTTCTATTGAGAATTAGCATAAAGAAACAAGTTATCATGATTTAACAAGTTGCTAGCATGTTTCTAAAACAAAATACATATTGTATGCATGAACTAGCATGTTAGCTTCATGTTTCTAGCATAAAATGCTATGCTGCCAGCATTAATTAACTTATCACGAACTAACATGATGATAGCTTGTTTCAACTCTGAATTAGTATAAAGAAATACATTATGATTTAACAAGTTGCTAGCATGTTTATAAAACAAATTAACATATTGTTTGCATAAATTAGCATGTTAGCTGCATTTTTCTAATGTGAATTACTATGCTGTCAGCACAAGTTAGCTTGTCGTTATCACAAATTAACATGCTCCTAGCATGTTTTTATTGTGAATTATCATAGCTTTTTGCACAATTTAGCAAGTTATCATGCTTTACCAAGCTGCTAGCATGTTTTTAAAACAAATTAACATATTGCTTGCATGAATTAGCAGGTTAGCTGCATGTTTCTTACATGAATTACTATGCTGTTCTACCAAGTTGCTAGCATGTTTCTAAAACAAATGTACATATTGTTTGAATGAATTAGCATGTTAGCTGCATGTTTCAACATACTATGCTGTCGGCTTGTTATCTCAAATCAACACATCACAAGCATGTTTCTATTGTAAATTAGCATGAAGAATTGTTAACATGAATTAGCAATTTATCATGATTTGCCAAGTTACTAGCATGTTTATGAAACAAATTAACATATTGCTTTCATGAATTAGTACGTTAGCTTCATGTTTCTAACATGAATTATTGTGCTGTCAGCATGAATTAGCTTGTTATCTCAAATTAACATGTTGCTAGCATGTTTCTATTGTGAATTAGCATGAATAATTGCTAGCAAGAATTAGCAATTCATCATGATTTGCAAAGTTGCTAGTATGTTTATGAAACAAATTAACATATTGCTAGCATGTAGTAGCACATTATTAACATGTTAGCTTCATGTTTCTAACATAAATTATTATAGTGTCAGCATGAATTGGCGTGTTGTTAACAAGTTGCTAGCATGTTTCTATTATAAATTAGAATTAAAAAATTGTTAACATGAATTAGCACGTTATCATGATTACCAAGTTGCTATCATGTTTCTAAAACAAATTAGCATATTGTTAGCATAGATTAGCTTACTGTTAACACATTAGCTTCATGTTTCTAACATGAATTACTATAGTGTCAGCATGAATTAGCGTGTTGTTAATATGTTGCTAGCATTTCTATTGTAAATTAGAATGAAGAAATGCTAACATAAATTAGCAATTTATCATGATTACCAAGTTGCTATCATGTTTCTAAAACAAATTAACATATTGTAAGCATGGATTAGATCATAGTTAACACATTAGCTTTGTGAACCTAACTTGAATTACTATGCTGTCTTAACAAGTTGCTAGCATGTTTCTAAAACAAATGTACATATTGTTTG
>CAIGQZ010032813.1:20491470-20516235 GCA_903798205.1 Danio tinwini | reverse complement strand
TATATATATATTTAACTTTTTATCTGCACCAAGACCTATGGCAACTTCCTCCTATGCTGTTTCCTTAAAGGTGCTGTATGTACGTTTTTGACTCTTAAAAATACCATAATATGTGTGCAGACATTTAAGAAACATTCTAAGTGAACATACTTGTTTAACTGAAAAACAATGCTGAAGTCAGATATTCTGCTAGTGAAAATGTTTTTTTCCGTGCCGGAACGCTGTCTTTGTTTAGGTAAATTTAACCTGCACAATGCCAGTTTAGCCAATTACATTTCAGCACCCTGGGTTGCCTTGTTGAAAAACAGCATATTTCATTCATTCATTCAGAAAGACTCTGAAAGCATGCGTCCGTGAGCGAAATGCGACAAGGTCAGTGGACAGTATCAGATGTCAAAATGAGACAGATTCAGTTCCACATAAGGTTATTAATTAGCAAATGAGGTAATATTATGAACGTGAGCAGTTTACATTGTAACTGCGTGTCCTAACAACACTCTTTATGACGAGATACGCAGTGATGAGCAATTTGGCTGTTTGCACCAGACGAAACACGACAGAAATTTAAATACAGCCATTCAGAAGCACAGAATATGCACTCACCCACGAAACGGTAAGGTTCATGATCTATTTTATGCACATTAACCCTCTTTAACATCATTAAATGTACATGCTGAATCACTGATATGTGTTTAGTTCTTTCTGCTTTCAGTATATGGAAATAAATGTCATGTAAAATGGCATTCAAACTCACATTGTTAGCATTTAGCACTAAATAAAGCACACAAGGTTTATCTGAGGTGATCACTGTCATAGGTTTCACATGTTCAGCTGTGAGAAATAGAAGCCGTTTCTAATATATCAATTTGAGGTGTTGGTTAGAACCAAAACTCCTTTTAATATGGAAAATATTCCCTCTATAGCATGTCGTTGCTTTTATTTAAAACACAGTTTAAATCACTCGCTCCTGTACTCAATCTGGCATCCCGCGTTTGCGTTTGTTTCGATCCAGGAGTGCAATACCTAGTTCAACCGCTGGGTGTCAAACTTACATAGTGTCATTCATGTCTGTTGCACTCACAAGACAATCGCCTGTGACATCGTGTAATTTTGTTTTTGATTGTCAGGATGTTGTGGGCCTAGTTCTAATAATATTTATACAATATAGTTATAATGATATTTATACATGATCAAACTAGTGTTACTTTCTCCGCTTCATCGATGTTCAGCGGCAGAGTAAAGGCTTGTTAATTTAGGCTCATGCAAAGGATGAGACAGACAGAAGTAATCAATGCATGCCCTTCTTTTACTTATTTTCGTGTTGTCAGGTTCACAGTGCCAACAGCTCCCGGGTGGAATAACTTGAGTGAACATAAAAAAAAGCCGTATAAAACTTTCTTCCTCTGCTTCAACTGCACAGCACACAGCGAGCTCACATCATCCAGCATGCGTGTCGAACTGCACTACCCACAATACACTTCCCTATGAACTACAACTCCCGTAAATAGCAGTCTTAAAGCAGCCACTTCTATTTCCCCTCTCCTGCAACACTAGTGTGCAACTTAAGCAAAACTGATACTAAACTTGTTTTACATTTGGTTTGCTAAATAAATATTTGTTGCAGTTTTTAATCGTTTAAGTTTATTTGATTGACTATATATAAATCAGTTGATAATATTGCCGCATTTATTGGGTAAAATTGCTACTTTTTACTGTCATTCAATGTGTTTTGATCATTGTCAATGCACTGTCACTATAATTGAGCATAAGCAGCATGGCAAAAATAGATGCAGCGCCGAAACTATCGCGGCACTGCTGCTTCAGCGATGCTCACGCCTTGCACTGACGCGCTGCTTCTGCGTGCGGTGTGAAAGCTCTAATCTGTTAACATGGATGCCGAAAAAACAGGCGCTACTTATGCTTGCGGTGTGAAACAGGCTTTAAGAATATCTATAAGTTAGTGTGCTCCAAAACTGTGACAAAATTAGCATTAAAATATGCAGATAAGACTTAGGATATAGGATAAACATTTAGGATAAACATTTGAGATCACCTCATACTTCCAATCAAATCTTCTGACCAATCAAATGCTCTCTTGTAGCTGCCTGCAGCCTTGAATACATTCTTGGTATATGTGCTTGAGTTCAAACACTATCACTAGCTATGTTTCCATCCAAAGACGCAAATTAAATTTATGCGCAAAACTGGAATATCGCATAAAAGACGTGTGAATACAACAGAGTTTCCATTCAACGAGTCAAAGAGAACAAAATCGTCACTTGCTGATTAACTGGCGTCAAGTACCAAAAGTAAAAACAAAATTAGATGCGGTAGAAGAAGCTGCATAAATCTTTTTTTATTTATTAAATGACTTGTGCCTCAGAAGACAGTATGCCGACACACAATGAACGTTTGAAGGTATCAGATGCGGAGCACAGTTCAAATTACGTCACACATTGAACAAAAATATCTTAAAACAATTCACCAGACCTTTAAACTTTGTATAATGTAAAAAAAAATGCAGATTAACTTATTAAATTAAGTTAAAGTAACATAAAAAACATGTTACAACACATAAAAGACAATATACAACACCAACCCAGACAATATACAACACCAACCCAGACAATATAACCCACCACAGCTGAAATCTACTCGCATTTGACGTGTGTTAATGTAAAGCCCTATATATATATACAATAGAGATGGCCCAATATGTGTGTAAATGTCATCTTAGAATCGAGAAGCAGCATGACAAAAATAGCGTTCACGTGAGCAAAGCAAAGCAAGTGTATACCGACGCGCACAGGTGATGTGATGCACGCGGCTGTTTTAAAAGGCATGCGCATTCCCGTTTCCTGGCGCGAAGCAACTATGCCTAAAGAAAACGCAACTGCTGCGATCAGTTCTCTTTCAAATAGACTGGACAAAAAGTGATGCTCATGCGCACACAGTCCTGCGGCTTCAAAAAGCTCCGGATGTTTCTAAAATATGTGTTTTTGTAAGCAGCAGCGGCTGCTAGTTTTTGTTTTAACTATTATTTTAACAGAACGGATTATGGGCCTAACGTTACCCATGTGCGCATGACTGTCCTTTATTATCACACGGTATGTTTTTCACCTGCTTTCTTTTTACAGTTATTTTTGGTAATATGGTTTAATTAACATTGTTACAATGACATTGCTTTAATAGGAGATTAACTCCCCATGTATGTGTAGTTAACTAGTGATCTGAGAGACCTTTAGCCTGGACAGGCTACTGTGCATAGTTTTAGATACATGGCAATAATTATTTTTAATAATAATAATTGTTTTTTAAGAAAGGTTTTGTTGAATAAAAAGAGCATGTATACAGCTATATTTTGCATGTTTTGACACATTATTTAACATTTTTGGCTAAGAAATAATTATTTATTTATTTTTGGTGTGGTCAGAGATACACTTGGTAAATCCTCAGTTTTAAGCTCTGAAAAATTATTTGAAATAAAATCGAATTGCAATGCGACACTGTGAAACCACAGCACATTTGCTCATGCACATTGAGCAGGGTCATACACCCAAAAAAGTGAAATAAATGAGGAGGCATGTGGACATAACACAACGTCTAAATTAAGCCATTTTAGCAGGCCAAAGTCAAATTTATGCATATAAAATATATTTTCCCAACAGCAAAATTGTGGCTAGTGAAAATGGCGAGTGGCTAGTAATGCTAGAAAACTACTAGCCACAGTGGCTGGTGATCAAAAAGGTTAATATCAAGCCCAGTAAATATATATATATATATATATACAGTATGCTACTAAATCTTTTTCAGAGCTATTTAAATATCTCAAGAGCACTAAAAACAACAATGTCATGTTCACTCGGCAAAAACCACAGGAGAATCACAGACTGCCTAACTTCCTCCTAATTAACCTTGGACGACATTAGAAGATGTCTCCAGAGAGCCTTCGCTTCAACTGCTCCACTGACTCTCTGCCAAAGCCTCCGTCAGACCCAAACAAAATTTAGTGAAGACATCAACACTTGATTCACACTCTCACAAGTAGCGAAAGAAGAGAAAAGGAGATTCTGCAGCTTCCTTCAAAGGCAAAGCCAACTCTCTTGAGCCGCGCGCCTTAAACCGGAGATTAAAGTAACATGGATACAAACAAATCAGCAATCCTCTCCTCGCAATCTCACCCGCTTCCAATCCTGTTAGTGACAGAAAAAAAAGTATCCCTAATGAAGTGCTTTAGCATGCTTGGCCTACTATTCAAATCAAGCCGAGTGTGACAGCTGCATTTTATTTAAGAGGATGTGATCTGAATCCTGGATTAGAAGCGCTGGACTTGCACTGAGGCATTGTGATTACTGTTCTCTATAGCTGAAAAAGGCCAAAGAAAGAGTGTGAGATATAGCATAGAAAAAGAGAAGCTGTAACTACTTATGTTGTGTTCACACCAGACGTAGAATGCATAAATAAATCGTGCTATTTGCTTGTAAATAAATGCGTGAACATTTTAAGTTCACTCACTTCATTCGCACGTCAAACTCGCTTCACAATAAATTTGTGTCATGGGCAGGGCTTCTGTCTGCCGGATGGCTCTAACTTCATTGCTAAATGGTCAACATGGATTTTATTGAGAATAGCTGTGTTTGTGCTTTAGGAAGGCTAAAAAACAGTGTATATTGTTTCATATTTATTGTTGAATATATTGTTTAATATTCATTAGTCCACTAGATTCATTCAGAGGTGCACCCTGCTCCAGAAACTATGCAACATTAGACCAACCCAGGCTCATTGCGGATACGAACCTAGTAAAAATGCGCAGATCAGCTGAAATGTCACCCGAGTCCGCTCCATTCTAATCATCCACCCGCCCGCACATATTATTTTATCTGGTATATATATCCGCACCCGACCCACACTCGATCGACACTTTAATCATTTTAATTCTTTGTTTTAAGCGAGATGATAGGTCACTGTGGATCGTTCGTTATTAACAGCCGATTTAGCTTTTACATATACAGGAAAAAGATAACAAAAATGGTGCCACTTCAGCCTAAACAGCAGCTATGTTACTGTTTACTTGGCCTTTTTCTTTTTACTGTGCAAAAACAGAATAGCATCTAGCCTACTGTGCCTGGATTGGGGCTGCACTAAATGAGCATTCGCGCGCACCGCTTGTTGCAGGAATGCACAAGCTTCTCCTTGCTAGGCGCTGCAGTCGTGTAAATAAGTGATCTTGTTTCTCCTAGAAGGATAGCAGATTTTCCTCTGATGACTCCTCTAACTGAAAGTTTGCACAGTACTCTTGCATTTTGACTTTCTCAAATTTCTCTCGCGCATCCTCTTCTCGCGTAAATCCACCAGAGGGCGCAATATAAACTTCAGCCGACCAGGCCAGACTGACTGACCCACCATCTTTCCTAAACCCAATCGATAGTGTTTTCAAAAGCAATAAAAAAAAAAGCACTTCATTTTCAGCCTGTTATTTACTTATTTATTGCTTTTGTTTTACGTGGTTTCTGGAACCGTTTTTTCACTGGACTCAAAGCTTGTAATCACGGTCAACTCTGCTCTACGTCCCAAGTCCATCTATGTATGTGGTGAGCCACTGGGCAAACTGGTAACACCGGAAAAGTCGTCCATACAGGGGTAAGTGGTCAGTGGTAGCACGAAAAATTAACAGAACCTGTTAGCAGCATCATACCACCAAAAAAAAAATCTAAACTGCTTTTATTCTAGCCAAAATAAAACAAATAATGTCCTGTTTTCACTGAGTGGTACGGTACGGTTCGGTAAAAAAAAAAAAAAAAGCGAACCGTAACCATTTTTATGGGTACCCTTTGCAAAAGGTAACTAACACAACAAAAGTGTACCAAAAGGTGGAGCAAGACACGCAACTCAATGCTATTGGTTTACAGAGATACGTGACTCGCGCGTGCAACAAACCAGATTGAAAACAAAGGAAACCGCCATGTTTTAAATACAGAGCCGAGACATTACACCACTGATCATCAACTGGCGGACAGCGGTCCCGCTGAGCCGTTTAATCCGACTGGATTCCAAAATTGTCAGGATCAAAAAGAAAATAGTGGTCCATACTATTACAGCAACTAAAAATAACAACAACTGAGTCTCTTGTCAGAATAACCACCATTTATGACTATATTTAGGCTACACTTCGAAATGAGGACAGACTCAGACAGACTATGCGGCATTAAGCTTTTATTGTTTCAAACAGGTTTTAGCGTAAGTGAAGACCGGGTGGGGTGTAGGCAGAATGCGCGCGACGTGTGTGTGATGAAGAGCAACGAGGGATGCGGTGGAGTGGGGTGCACGCAACGTATTTGAGGAGCAGGAGGAAGACGCGCGATTACCGGGAGATTATCATTCGTTTGCGAGAGACTCACAGAACTTCCGGGAGACTTGGGATGTCTGCCTCAGGACTAAAAAAAGAGGAAAATCTATCTGGCACAACTTAAAATAGCATGGTAAATAAATAACCTGGTACCAGAACAAAACAGGTCACAAATAATGTTTGTACATCAAATGAAACGTTAAGTGGGCTTGAATTCAAATCACAATGCTGAAACGGCTACTCACAGTGTTTAATCAATGGCTAAAGTTACATTTCCCCTTGTTTACTTAGCCTGATTGAGTTAAGGCAAAATATCTATCACTCCTAGTGGTTGACTGTGGTATAGGTGATGGGGGCCTGAATCAAATGCCTTCAGTTTTGTAATGAAATTGAAAAAGTATAAACATTAAACATAATGTTAAGCCAAAATGAGATTTTTATTTGCTTTTCTTCTTGGGGGTCCGGCCCCCAAGGAGACTATCTGGTAAAACTCTGGCCCTCTGACAAATATAATTGATGACCCCTGCATTACACTGTAATAATACTGTATATACATATAATAACAAGCCATGGTCGACCTGAGTTTAAACAAACAAACCTTGTCGTCGACTTGATAAACAGCCACAAAGTAAAGAAGAAGAGCAAAATCTACCATGTGCCCCGTAGTTTTTTTTACAAGGCCGTCTAAAGCGCAAGCGGTTTCGCTTTCTCCCTTGCGCTCGCCACACGTTTATATTTGAATAATTTCATTATTGGAGTGTTTCTGACATACGATCCTCTTAAAAACTGACAAACGCCAGAGTGATGCGCAAAAAAACAGAGGAGAAGCCAGAAAAACAAAAGAGCAAATAATTCTTTCAGCAACCTGAAACATAAACAAACTGCCATGTTTTATCCAACTATTGGATCCAACTATTATCATCACCTTTTGGACTATTATGAACTCGGAATGATGGAATTACTCTCTAACAGAGGCTACATGCGCTGGTGAAGATTAAAGATACAGATGAGAGGTTTGCACTGACTGTGGGCTCTATTTCGTGTTGTTTTTAAACCTAAATAAGGACTAAAAGTATGCTGTGTGTAGTTTTTCTGTAATTGATAACATATTGAACACTCTAAGGGGCTGTATGTGTTCATATATGTTGCATTTATTTATTTATTTTATATAACTGCAGACGCAGTAAGCTATTATAATATTATTATTATATTATAATCAAATCATGTTCATAGAAAGGTTAGTAATGAACATTTATACACAAGTGAGAAGTGCTTCTCGTATGATATGTGAATGACCCATACAGCTTTACTTTGACATTTCCTCGAGCGAGAATAATGTTGACTGAAACTTTCTGTCGTACATCACACCCAACAAAAGGGTACCATTGGTACCCTTTTAGCAGTAGAACTGCAAACCGGAATTGCGTGACCCATGCCGACCCGTACTGTACTGTACCACTCAGTGGAAACGGGCCATAAGACTTTCTCCAGAAGAAAAAATATTATAGGAACTACTGTAAAAGATTGAGAAATATTTGAAAAAGGAAAAAAAAATTAGCAGGAGGACTAATAATTTTGACTTCATATATTGACTTGCATATATGTCGACTTTATGCAGAATTTCATGCATTTAGTAGTAAATTCAAAAGCAATTGTGCATTTTGACAAAAAGCTGACAATCTTGCCTCCCTGGGGCTGCTATTTGTATGGCACACAGAGCTTCTGTCTATGTGATGTGTTTCAAATCTATCTCCTACGAGGCTTCATTCCAGTTTAGATGGCAAGCAAGGCTCTGGAACCGAGACAGGAGGAGGAGAAATATGAATGCAAACAGCATGAGAGATGAGTCTCCAATCAGTTCGTGCATTAGAGGCTGAGAGAGATGATCCGCCTCTCCTCCAAAAAAATAACCTCCCCGTCCCTCCTTCAACTGACCCAAATCTACAGGCAGAGATGAGCAATGACAGTCGGGGTCTGGAGGTTCCAGACACTCGCAGATCATAATTACAGTGCTTTGTCACCTCTGCCATAACAATAATACAACACCACCCCAATCACAAAGATCCAGGGCTCACAAAGTTGTCAGTTCTGTGGTCACTTTTTTTGCTTTGATTCGGTTTACATTGTAAAAAAAAACATTTAAATTTAAACACCATTTAAAAATACCAAATAAAATCTGGCAAAATGAAGTTCCTCAATTATTTCAAAACCAATTCCAGTTACCCCTGAAATATGTGGTTTGGGATTATTTCCTGTAAGTTTGTCATTACCAGGTTATCAAACTAAAATTATTGACATTGTCTTGTTATCGCAAGATGTTTGATAGCACTCCATTGAAAGAAGAATCCATCCATTGACCACTGGTTGAAAGATTTGTCACATTACATTGCACTGGAATGAAATAACCTACAGTATAAAGCCTCATTCACACTAGCAGCAACTTTGTAGCTGTCTGTCGCTTTGGGTGGTGACCTGCTGCAAAAGCAGGTCTGTATAAGTATACGATCACTGTAAAGGATCACGTGAGCTCTACTGGTGCTCATATTTGGCTGTCACTCAAGAAAGTCACACTTCATTTGCCTAAAGTTGAAGGATTCTCAACTTTGTTGCATCGCTCGACATGCCTACCTGGTCGCCAATGGTCACTGTCGCCCACATAGACGGAGGTCACTGGAAGCTGCTCGCTCTCCATTGAAATGAACGGTCTCTTGACGATTTGTGAGTCGCTCGTAGTCTGAATGAGGCTTGAGAGACAAACTAAAGTACTACCATACAAATTGGGATCTGCTTATCTTGTCATTTATGGCTGGACTAGCCTTCCTGATAATGTGTGATGCTCAGACACACTCTCTCAGTTCAAAACTAGATCAAAGCCCTATCTTTTTAG
Source organism: Danio tinwini (assembly GCA_903798205.1). NCBI lineage: Eukaryota > Metazoa > Chordata > Actinopteri > Cypriniformes > Danionidae > Danio > Danio tinwini. The sequence continues at coordinate 20,507,002 of CAIGQZ010032813.1, read as the reverse complement.
TAAATCATACACACAATGCATCACATAATGGTATGATGCATGAGTGTGCTCCATGCAGGTGAGTGGGCTTGACAAACCACTTGTAGGACACACTCCTCCTGTTGTAATGCACCAGATATTTTGTTAAAACACTCATATGCGTTGCATGTTTGTTAATATAATTTTAATTTCCATTTTCATTTATAGCACTTCATTTTTACATTTATATTTAATATCTTGGCAACACTTTCGTTTAGGTCACAACTCACGATATTAACAAACCATTAACTAACACTACTAGCTTAATAAACTACTAATTACCTGTTTATTAATAGTTAGTAAGGTAGAAGTTGGGTTAAGGCAGGGGTGGCCATACTCTGTACTGGAGGGCCGGTGTACTGCAGATTTCATTCTTTCAATTATTAGTTTTCCTTTGGCTTAGTCTCTTTATTCATCAGAGGGCGCCACAGCGGAATTAACCGCCATATCCAGCATATGTTTTACCTAGCGGGTGCCCTTCCAACCACAACCCAGTACTGGGAAACACCCACACACTTTTGCATTCACACACATACACTACAGCCAATTTAGCTTATTCAATTCACCAATACCACATGTCTTTAGACTGTGGGGAAAACTGAAGCACCCAGAGGAAACTCAATCTCCACACAAAAACACCAACTGTCCCAGTCGGGGCTCAAACCAGCGACCTTCTGGCAGAGCAAGAACATGTTGAATAAAAAAAGAGAGTATTCTGCCTCGAACCGTCCTATCCCTCCTGTAAATGTGTGTGTGCCATTTACAATCCAGAAAGTTCTCCAATCCCAAACCCAACAGACATGGAAGAAACGAGTAAAGATATTCAGTCACAGTGCATGAATGTTGCATGACACACCGGCATCTTCCAGCACAGTTTTCCCAGCAAAGCCTAGACGAATATCAAGCGATCGAGCGACAGATCAGGCTGTGCATTCCACATTTCATCCTCATAAACAGAACTTTCGTCACAGTGTTCTTTAATACCTTTCACACGGCATTAAGCAGACAGGCATGAAGGAATAGTAAAACAGGATAAAAACTAAAAGCCAGACTACAAAATACTTCTGACGTCAGACGTAACATAAATCAGACATCTGCAGGATGTGAAACAGACATTATCACTGTAATGGCAATACCTGTTACACCTGTATTTTAGTGTAAACAGTGGTTATTATCATGGGAAATCATTAGAGGGGGAAATAACTGTGGTTTAAATGCATTTCCAACTTAACATGGTCCCAGTGTGCTACAAAACAAATGCTAACAGTGTGATAAAGCAAACTACAATTATACTAGGATTGTACTTAAACAAACTAACGTCTTTAAACAAACTTGCAGTGTTAACTAATGCTAGCCCTGTGCTATACCATATTAGAAACAGGCCAGAAATGTGAAAAAACATGATAACATTGTGTTACAAGCCTGATAAACATGTTAGCTGTACAATAGGTGAAGCTAGAAATGCTAGAAACAATGCTAAAACATGTGAACAGTTTTAAAATATATTAGCAGTGCGTTTAGCCATGTTAGCCTGCTAGCAATGTTTTAAAACATGTCAGCGGTGGTAGCAAATTTGCAAAATCATGTTAGAAATGTGTGTACTGTTTTTAAACATACGCAGAGGGCTACAAATATGAAAGCGATGTAAAATAGGTTAACTTTTATAACAAGCTTTGTTAGAAACATGCTAGTAATGTTTGAAACACTTATGTAGTGTGCTAAAACACATTAGCAGTGCATTTAATTCATCTTAGAAATGTGTTAGCAACCAGCTTAAACATACTAACATTGTGTTAAAGTGTTGATAGTGATTATTAAGGTGGTCAATTACTAGAAGAGTAGCTAGAGATAAGAACACGAAACTGAGGCTACAATTCGCACAGGCCCATCAAAATTGGACAAAGGAAGATTGAAAAAACGTTGACTGATGAGTCTCGATTTCTGCTGCGACATTGGAATGGTAGGGTCAGAATATGGCATCAACAACATGAAAGCATGGATCCATCCTGCCGTGTATCAGCGGTTTAGGCTGGTGGTGGTGGTGTAATGGTGTGGGGGATATTTTCTTGGCACACTTTGGGCCCATTAGTACCAATTGAGCATCGTGTCAACGCCACAGCCAACCTGAGTATTGTTGCTGACCATGTCCATCCCTTTATGACCACAGTGTACCCATCTTCGGATGGCTACTTCCAGCAGGATAACACACCATGTCATAAAGCGTGAATCATCTCAGACTGGTTTCTTGAACATGACAATGAGTTCACTGTACTCAAATGGCCTCCACAGTCACCAGAGCTCAATCCAATAGAGCACCTTTAGGATGTGGTGGAACGGGAGATTCACATCAGGAATGTGCAGTCGACAAATCTGCAGCAATTGCGTGATGCTATCATGTCAATATGAAGCAAAATCTCTGAAGAATATTTCCAGTACCTTGTTGAATCTATGCCACCATGAATTAAGGCAGTTCTGAGGGCAAAGGGGGGTCCAACCCAGTACTAGTAAGGTGTACCTAATAAAGTGGATGGTAAGTTTACTGTATACAGGGCCTGGATTAACCAATAGGCTTTACAGGCACAGGCCCAGGCACCCGTGCGCACTTGGGGTCTCTGCGAGGGGGGAAAAATGCCAAATTTAGAGTGTCTATTTAGGCTAAATGCAAATAGCGCACCTCGTCGGAATAAGCTATTTGAGCGACTTCCGCCCATCACTGTTTGATTGACAAAGATAACATAAGTAAAGAGTGCAATTGACAGCAGCGTGAGTAGCGTAGCCTGTAAAGAGCATGGCAACATGTTTTGACTCGATTGATCATCAACCGGTTCGAATCCAGCATCTGATAAACCCATTCTTCTTTTTTCCCCACTACATATCAGATTGGAAATACATTTATTTTTAATAAAAAAGGAAATATGTCTGTTTAAAAATGAAAATAATAAAAATATGATATAAAGTCACAAGTGGTTCTAGGGTATTTAATAAGGTTTAGCTTATTTCATATGTGTATAAACAGCATCTAAATAGTTATTTTAAATATTCTATAAACCGTTATTTTTCACCTGGTGTTAAATGTTAATGGGATCTTAATATAACCCATTTGTATTTACAACAAATACCCTTTAAAATATATATATTTTTAGCAGTGCTTCAGTGAACTTGAACAAGTATACTAAAAACCATTAATTTTTATTAGTTATTATTAAATTTTATTAGTATTTTTTTATCAAGTGTGCTTTAAATCTTTTTAAAATAAGTAAAGTCTCTGCAGACTATAAATATATGTACTGTATATCATTTATTTAAAAAATGTGGGCAATACATTATAGATTTGTTTTATAAAAAATTATTATAATATTCTTATTTTTTAATTCATTTATAGGGGTGCGGCCTGGTAGGGGGCCCTACAAGACAATGTGCACAGGGGCCTTTGAACTCTTAATCAGGGTCTGACTGTATGTCATGTAGCATTAAATGAGACAAAATAGAAATAAATAAATGCATAAATGTTACATTTCTGCAATGTCTCATTTGCTACTATTAGGCAGTACTATTAATATCAGAACCTTTTAAAATTGCAGTTCTTACACTGAATAGCACCCGCAGACACATGGCTTCTCTTGAAAGAATGGATTAATGTTAGCGTGTCGATTCAGAGTCTACAAAATAATGACAAAATGAAAAGACACTGAAACCGCACCATTTAACACCTACTGGTTCGTGAATGCATTTCATCACTGACATCATTTTCCAACCCAGTATGCATAATGTGTAAAAGAGGAAATAAAAAAATGGCCTTCACAAAAATTATAGCAGTTAGCTAAAAACTTCTTTATGAAGGAATAAAAAAAATACTAGGGATAAAAATTGACCTCTGTGAACTTTTCCCAATGAATATAGCTTGCTATTGTAATATAAAAGAATGAGAGGTATGTCTGCACTTCTGGGCAAAACAAAACATGCAATCTCATATACAAACCCAGCCTTTATAGCTTAATCAGTAACCTGCGTGAGAGAATAAAAATGAAAGAAGAAAAAAAGTCTAACGTGTTATTAACAAGTTGAGACGTTTGTGTATGGGAGGCAGGAATTACAAGGCACAGACTCACCAGCTCTATATTTAGTGCTAATAGTGAGCAAAGTAAATAGAGTCATGTAGCGACAAGCGGGTCAAACTAACATGTTTAAACGGAGGAATGTGATGACTGCTTAAAATATCAATAGAGAAATGTCTTATTTAATGCTGCTGGAATGGGAGTCTGGCAGGGGCATAAATTAATAATGCGCTATAAAGTGTACAGTGTAAAAGGAGGTTCTGGGGAAGCAATATAACTAAAACTGTTTCTCCGACAAGAGTCTTTATTACGTGCTTATACTTGGGACAAGGGGTTTAAACAAACTTCCAAACTCCCTTTTTTATTTGGTAAAAACACAAAACGGGACATTCTGAGAAGTGTTATTGTTGATTTTCCATTCAATTAACAATAAATGTTGACCAAAACTTGTAATGGTAAAAAACTAAATATGCAAACTATTACTGATACAATTATTTATATCCAAAAATAAACACATTATCAATAAATCATCATAAATATTATGGCTAAAATTATTTGTGTACTATATTCAGGTTATGGAGTCATACAAAAGCAAACAGACTAAAACTTAAGGTATTATTTTGCTACATCTTATACATGTTCATTAAAGAAGTCCTTCAATCGCAGATTGAATCAATTGGAGGAATCAGTTCATCTTGTTTTCAAACATATGGTTCAGTCGATTCAGTTCTTGGGTTCAGCTGGTGAACTTTTTGGGTTAAATTCACAATTTTTTTTTATTTTGATTCAACTGATCCAGTTCTTGGTTCAATTCTTGGGTGGATTCAGTTCATTTAGTTCTTAAGTTCACTTCATTCCACTGAGTTCTTGGTTTCAATCAATCCAATGCTTGGCTTCAGATGATCCAGTTGTTACGCTAATTCTTTGAGTGATCCAGTTCATTCAGTTTAATTCCTTCAGTTGATTCAGTTTTTGGGTTGATTTGGTTCATTCACTTCTTGGCTTCATTTAATCCAATTCAGTTCAGTTGACCCAGTTCTTAGCATCACTTGATTTAATTATTTTGTAAATTGACCCAGTGTCTGGGGTGGATTTGGTTTATTTGTATCTTGGGTTCAATCAATTCCATTCAGTTCTTGGGTTCAACCAATCCAGTTCCAGGGTTCAGTTGATCCAGATAAGCAAATTCATGGGATGATCCAGTTTATTCAGTTCTGCAGTAACTTCCAGTTTATTCCATTCAGCTGATTCAATTATTGTGTTCTGTTGATCCAGGTATTGAGTTCAATTCTTGAGTTGAGCTGGTTCATTTGATTTATTTATGAGGTTTAGTTGATCCAGTTCTTGAGTTAGTTTATTTTAGCCAGTTTTGGGGTTCAGTAAATCCACTTTTTAAAGTGAGCTGGTTTATTTGATACAATTATGGGGTTCAGTTGATCCAGTTCTTGAGTTGAGCTGTTCATTTGATCTACTTATATTGTTAAGTTGATCCAGTTCTTGTGTTCAATTCATTTAGTTATTGTGCTAACTGATCCTGTGCTTGTGTTCAGGTTATTTTTTTCTTTAAATAAAAATCTTCATCAAGTTTAGTTAAATTTTTTTTTTATTTAATCAATGCAGTTCTTGGGTTAAGTTTATTTAGCGCTTTCAGTTGATTCAGTTTTTGAGTCACTTTGCTCAGTCACAATCACAGTGATTAAGCATGACAATTATCATTATAATAACATCTTAAACTTCAGTTTGTTCAGCATAAAAAGGATGTGCTTGGCTGAATAACTGCTGAACTATGATGCATATGGATTACTGATACTGATGTTACTCTTATCATAAATTTTCAGTTAAATTATTCCCCACACATGCGATGCCTGTGGTACAGTGGTAAAAATAAGCATCATTGATTTGTGAACCATTTGCTGAATCCTGGCTGGATTTCCAAACGAATCAAATATGGAGGAACAAGTGCTTCTGATTACCACTGGTGTGCAGGATTGGCAATAGTTAAAAAGACCACATTTTTAAAATGTCCTCACAATCACGTTCTGCTTTAAATCTACTGATACCAACCGGTTTAGAGATTGGGTTAAAAAATGTGTATTTAAACCTGCAAAACAGTAAATTCAACATCTGTGCATGCTTGAGTCTGTAGGTGCTTGACTGCAGAGAATCGAGAAGAAGCTGGTAAGCAGCAAAATATTTTACCTATAAAAGGAATTTTCTCCCTCCGACTTTCATGTGGCTTGCCAGCAAAAAGAACAGAACTACAAAATCCCTAAATCTCAGCGCTATTGACCCTGCACCCTGTTTGGATACACCGGCCTCCTTCTTCCAATGGCTTTTAAATGTTTAATGTCACTCTCTCCTCTGCATCCAGGAAATAGCCATTTTAAACGAGTGATTTGGAGACAAACGAAGCGAAACAATCTCAAGATGCGAGATAACAGCCCACATCATGGACGCCTGCCAAGAGGTTCAGTAACTGTAGAGGCAGACGCAAGGCAAATCAAGGTATTTGAGGCATGCACTGAGTGTGGCTGAACTATGGAGCCAGATTAGTCTCAAAAATAATAAATTTGTAAAAATAAACTTTTACAAAATCACATTTACAAAATCCAACTCGTAAATTCAAAACAATTCATAAATGCACAAAATCAGTTTGTAATTCGAAATATTTCCCAAAATTAATTGGATGTGTGCACATATAAATAGCATTTTGAATTCACAAATTGTGTTTTGAATTTATGAATTAGATTTGCATATTCACGAAATGTTCTTTAAATTTATTAATTGAATTTGCGTATTTATGAAATCTGCTTTAAATTTATGAATTGGATTTGCATATTCATGTATTGTGTTTTGAATTTATGAATTTGATTTGTGTATATACGAATTGTGCTTTGAATTTACGAATTGGATTTGCATATTTACAAATTGTATTTTGTGTTTATAAACTGCGTTTTGTCTTTATAAACTGTGTTATGAATTAACAAATTGGATTTGTGTATTTACGAATTGTGCTTTGAGTTTAAGAATTGTGTTTTGTGCGTTTATACATTGTGTTTTGAATTTACAAATTGGATTTGCGCATTTACAATTGTGCTTTGAAATTATTAATAGTTTTTTGTGTTTATAAATTGTGTTTTGAATTTATGAATTGGATTTGCATATTCATGAATTGTGCTTTGAATTTACTAATTGCATTTGCGTATCTACGAAGCGTGCTTTGAATTTATGAATTGGATTTGCGTATTTATTAATTGTGTTTTGAATTTACGAATTAGATTTACATATGTACGAATCGTACTTTGAATTTACGAATTGGATGTGCGAATTGATGATTTCTGTTTTTAATGTACAAACTCTGTTATGAATTTATGAACTGGATTTGTGTATTTACGAATTGTGTTTCTTTACGGATTGTTTTGCATGTTTATAAATTGTGTTTTGAATTTACAAATTGGATTTGCGTATTTACATATTGTGTTTTGAATTAACAAACTGTGTTTGCATATTTATGAATTGTGTTTTGAACTTTTACGAATTGTTTTGTGTGTTTATAAATTGTGTTTTGAATTTACAAATTGGATTTGCATATTTACGAATTGTGTTTTGAATTTACAAATTGTTTTGTCTGTTTATAAATTGTGTTTTGTATTTACAAATCGGATTTGCGTATTTACAATTTGTGCTTTGAATTTATAAACTGGATTTGTGTATTTATGAACTATGCTTTAAATTTACAAATTGCATTTGCGTAATTACATATCATACTTTAAATAAATGAATTGAATTTGCATGCTTATGAATTGTGTTTTGAATTTACGCATTAGAATTGCGCATTTATAAATAGTTTTAAACTTACAAGTTGGGTTTGCGTATTTACGATTGTACTTTGAATTTACGAATTAGATTTGTGTATTTATGAATTGTGCTTTAAATTTACAAATTGGATTTGCATATCTATTAATTTTGTTTAAAATTTATGAATTATGCATATATATAAATTGTGCTTTAAATTTATGAATTGTGTTTTGTGTGTTTATCAATTGTGTTATGAATTTATGAATTGTATTTGTGTATTTACGAATTGTGCTTTGAATTTACAAACTGTGTTTTGTGTGATTATAAATTGTGTTTTGAATTTACAAATTATGTTTTGTGTATTTATAAACTGTTTTAAATTTACGAATTGGATTTGTGCATTTAGGAATTGTTTTGAGTATGTAAATTGTGTATGAATATTATTTTGCAAATGTATTATTTTTGAGACTGATCTTGCTCCACACTCGACAGCATGTGGTGGAAGAAATGACAGCCGTGACCTTCTCGAACATAAGTGTCTGCGCGCTCATCCGCGTTCGCCAGGAACTCCCGCCCCACGCCGTGTTAATTACACTGCTGTCACAATTACAGACAGAAAAGAGAAGGGATGCCAATCCCTGGAGACCTTCGTTCAACCTGCGAATAAAAAAGCCCCATCCTCGGCTTTAAAAGCAAAACTTTCAAAGGAGTTTAATTCTCTGAGTGCTTGAGTGTTTGTGGATTTTTCACAGCAAAATGCTACTAGTCAGTAAGCTGACAAAAATGCAGCTTTGAAACAAATACCCTGTTTTGTGAATACAGATGCTCTGCATATGCCCAAAAAAAAAAAACCCAGGCAACATTCTCACTTCCCCGGAGAGAAATAATATGACATGTTTGTAAATAATTCTCTCTAAGTTTTTCTCTGATGCATAAAATCCTACATAGCAACTAGCTGAGCTTTGTAAAAGTGCTGCGGGAGTACTATGGTACAGTCACTGTAGTTGATAAAACTATGGTGCTTTAACATGTCATTGTATTATGCAATTTGCTTTCTGCGGCAAATGGGAGATTGACATGCGCAGTACCAATGACTCATTTTGTTTAATGTTGACCTTGTGCCTGAGCTGTTGAATGCGAAACCAAACATTAAAATGTATTGACCTGATAATGAAAACTGGCATGGAGATGTACTCACAGAACAAATTATAACAAGATACTATGATACTACTACATGAAATGCCCAAAATCAAAGTTAATGCTATGATACTCTATGGCCAGCCCATTCACCAAACATGAACATTATTGAGCATGTCTGGGGGTAGATGACGAAGGCATTGAAGATGACTCCAAAGAATCTTAATGAACTCTGGGAGTCCTGCAAGAACGCTTTCTTTGCCATTCCAGGGGGCCGGGGTTAGTCAGATACTAGACAGCATTTGATTGGTCAGAAGATTTTATGAAAAACTGAAGTATAAGGTCACGTCAAAAAAAAAAATTGTTGATCCATTTGGGGGAAAGTGACAAACTGCAAGCTTTGGCCGTTTATATCAGGTTTATATCTCCTAAATGTGAATTTCGTCACTGTTTTGGAGCACACTAGCTTATAGATATCCTTAAAACTAACACAAATATAATTTCACGATACCTTTAAAGCACTGTGAGTTAACAAGAACTAACAATGAACAGCCTTATTTTCATTAACTAGCATTAATAAAGATTACTACATGTTTAGTAAATACTGTTAGTAAATACATTAACTAATGGACCATTATTTTAAAGCGTTTCCCCTATTTCTCAACATTCCTACACAAATATCCTAATTTCAAAGTTCAACAGCATGACGCCCAATGTCAGACTGCAGATACTTATAGAGCCCAGTAGATTACCATGATGCAACACTGACTAACAGTATTTGGCATGGTCTGACAGCTGCAAAACAGTACTACTAGTTAATCTGGCTGCAGGAAGTGATCAAACTCAGTCCACGGTTCATCTGCTGCCAACCAGTAACTGATGGAGGAACGTCCTGTAACATTTCTGAAGCTATTTCCAGTCTTGTCAGTGACAGATGCTTATTAGCCACTTGTAGTCAGATCCTCTTTTTGTCAAAATGTGATTTGTGCTTGGCTTCCAGCTGGATCTTTGTCTCCTGACAGGATGGAGTAATGGTGTGTCTCGCGGGCTGCTGTGTCTATGGCACATCTCCTTGTGATTACTGGTGCGATGCTTTTTTCTTTTTGCTGATGTTAAAGCTGATTTGGTTAGAATTTAGCTTTTGCATTTTATAATTTTTCGCCTCGTTTATAAAACGTTTGACTGCCTGACAGAATCAAGTATCTTGCAAAATTACACATCTCTCAATGACACCACTTGACTAGGCAAAATGAATTTTACAAAGTACTAGAAGCTGCAATAAGAGGTGTTTATGTTTCATATCTATCTTCCTACACACAACACAAAACTAAGAAATACAATTTCTGGCAAGAAACAGCTTATTGAGCAAAAAAAAAAAAATCCCTGAAACACATAAGAGTTTGAGCCGAGATAGACACTACCTGACAAAAGTCTTGTCGTCAATCTCAATTGAAAGAGCAACAAATAATAACTTGACTACTAGTTGATCATTTGGAAAAGTGGCAGAAGGTAGATTTTTCAGATGAATCATCAGCTGAGCTGCATCCCAATCATCACAAATACTGCAGAAGACCAATTGGAACCCGCATGGACCCAAGATTCTCACAGAAATCAGTCAAGTTTGGTGATGGAAAACTCATGGTTTGGGGTTACATTCAGTATGGGGCCATGTGAGAGATCTGCAGAGTGGATGGCAACATCAACAGCCTGAGGTATCAAGACATTTGTGCTGCCCGTTACATTACAAACCACAGGATTCTTCAGCAGGATAGCGCTCCTTCAGGCTCCACATCAAAGTTCCTGAAAGCAAAGAAGGTTAAGGTGCTCCAGGATTGGCCAGCCCAGTCACCAGACATGAACATTATTGAGCATGTCTGGTGTAAGATGAAGGAGGAGGCATTGAAGATGAATTCAAAGAATCTTGATGAATTATTTCTGTTCAGTGACAAGACTTTTGTCTAAGCAAAGTCAGACCTTACTGTCCTAATTAAATAATTAAAAATCAAGGCATGATTATATTTTATTTTGGTAAAAATAAGTGTAATTTAGAGGTCTTTGCCCTTCATATAAGCCATTTCTGATAACAAATAATCAACTAGTCAAGTTATTATTCCTAAAACATGGATGTGCGACAAGACTTTTGTCAGGTAGTGTATGTTTAGATTATGGAATTCAAGAATGGGCTGGTCATGTGATCTCAACATATTAGCAAACCACTGACACCGCTGATTTGAAAAAGTATAATTGTTTTTAGTAGTTTTATGCTATTATTAATGATTTTATCTTTAGATTTTTATTTTAATGTCAGATAAGGGGTTAGGCTTTTAGGTAAGGTTTTAGATTTTTGCTTATTAATAAATTCCTTAATTAATTTTCCTTCGGCTTTAGTCTTTATTTCAGAGGTCGCCACAGCAGAATGAACCTCCAATATGGCAGTATATGTTTTACGCCCTTCCAGTCGCAGCCCAGTACAGGGAAACACTCATACACACACATTTACAAACACACAAGCTCATACACTATGGACAACTTAGTTTGTCCAATTCACATATAGCGCATGTCTTTGGACAGTGGGGGAAACCGGAGCACCCGAAGAACATGCAAACTCGACTCAGCCGGGACTCGAACCAGCGATCCTCTTGCTGTGAGGTGACAGTGCTAACCACTGAGCCACCGTGTCGCTCTAAATGGGATGTCAGTCAGTGCTATTACTAATAGCAAAAAATAAAACCAAATTTGATCTACAGAATTTTGTTGAAGCACTAATATGCAGGCTTTTTCGATTTATGAATGAGACCAGACCGTCTGAAATTTTATTAAAATTGTTCTTACATTTTTGTTGTTGTTGATGTTGTATTTATTGTAAAATAAATTATCATGCTCATAAAACTATGTATCAGCTCTCTGTTTTCAGTCTTCAACAATGTTATTTTATGTAGAAAACTGGACTTGACATAGCTGAGAGAGCTGGTATGAGTGCTTTTTCTATTTTAAAAATAAGGCCAGACCAATGAATAAAATATGGACGTCGCGACAGCGCCATTTTCCATTAAACGCTGTGAAGGAAAAAACATCTTATGACAGGCACAAACTGACTGCTGAATTTGGAGCCTGGGCATGCGCAGAAGGACTGTCTGATGGAGCCAGAGGAGGGTAAAGTCTAGATCGGATACACGGCCGGCTGGAAGTGCGATATGCACATTAATATAGCTGCATTATTTTTTTATGACACTGTAAAACAATAATTAATATTTTTACAGTACTGTAACGGTTGGGTTTAGGGTTGGGGTGGCGGTAGGGGTTAAAAAATACAATTTATTGGGTAATTTAATAGATAAGATAAATAATACTCTGTACAACTACTGTTTTTACGGCTTCTGTTACGGTTGGGGTTAGGGTTAGGGTAGATGTTAATAAAAGACAATAAATTGGAAATTTCATAAATAACAAATAATTCTCGTTAACTTTCGGCCACAAAAGTATCCAATCTAGCAACAACCGAGAAGGAGCTGCGGAATCGAACTTCCAACCAAACGCTTGTACATCAAATCAACCACACCCCCCGATCTTCTCACTTGACCTCACTTTGCATTTACATAGTAGCCTGCGTTTGCTGTTTTATCAACACAAATGGTTGTAATAACGTTAACAAAGGTTTTATATAACAAAGATTTAATCGCGCCAGCTCCGGGCCGCAGCGCACATTACTCGCGGGCCGATCCAGTTCAGATGCGGCAGCGTCGGCTTGCTACCGGCCGCCGCATCTGGCCCGATTCACTCGGGCCGGATGCCTATGGACTTACTGCCCGAGTCAATCGGGCCAGTAGCGGCGGCCGTAAGCGAGCCGACGCTGCCGCATTCAAGCTGGATCGGCCCGCGAGTAATGTGCGCGAGTAGGTACAGCACACAGAGTCAGGCCAAGGGGTAAGTCTCCAGCAGGCGAAAGTCTAGCCTTTGCTATCTGGGTGGTTAGGCGTGTATCAGCAAACTGATAAAGCCCTGACCTTACCAAATATACAGTGTTCCACCAGATCCTGTATGTCTGAACTAGTTTACTGCTGAGCAACTCATTTGATCATGGTAAAATAACACAGAAATCGAACAACACTTTAGTCTCCTGCCGAAGCTCCGACGTCTGCTTTGAGAAACTGTCAATCACAGCTGTCAATCACGACGACACGCCCAGCATTAAATTACTGCTCAAAACATACTCTGTACAAAAATGAAGATAACCAGTGCCTTAACTGACCAGAACCATCTTTCGGAACATTTTATTGCAAGTGTAATACATTTTTTTATTTGGTCGTATGTCTCATCATGTCTCTTCATTAACACGGAGGAGGCGGGCTTTATGACTTGTTCTGCAGCCAGCCCCCAGGGGGCGATCTAACGGCCGAGACCTTCACTCAAAAGCAGGCGTGTGGCACACTTGGGCCAGACACTCTAAAAATGTTATTGAGGTTTTTTTTTGGTTGATGTTGTTGTATTTATGGTGAAATTAATTATCATTCTAATAAAAACATGTATTAGCTATATGAATTTTTTTCTACAGCACTTTTGTTTGCACAATCTTTGTTTCATGTAAAAAACTGGACTGGGAGGAAAAAGCAATATGAGACTCATGCATATCTATGGCCAATTAATAAGCCATTTAAATCCTGCTTTCCTGTTTTTTCTATAAATCTTGTTTAAACATGCACATGCACACGCGCACACACACACACACACACACACACACACACACACACACACACACACACACACACACACACACCTCACTACCAAAACATCCTAGTGTTTTGACCCGAGAAGCACAGCAACAAGTTTGAGGAATTCTGCTTTCAACCACCGTAGCAGCAGCAGCATATTTTCCACATTATTTCGGGAGGTAATCCCAGCATTGTGTGCTTGAGTGTACACACCATCAGCACTCCTGCAGTGCTCAATGCTCTCAGCTAATTCCCTCACATTAGCCTCAATCATCGTCCATTACTCCAGCCACGCCGAGCGGGCTCTGTGTTGACAGCGACCTCGGGGAATCATGGAGAACAGATGCCAGAGGAAGAGCAGAGGCGTCCCGAAACCCGGATAGCCACTCGTCAGGCCAGAATACCACACGCAAAAAAACACAAACTTATCCTGAGCTCATCGCAAACAAGTCTCAACTGAGGCTTATAAGACATCCAGAGGCTTATGGGAATAAGCGCATTGTTTGACAGATGTGCGCGCAACCACAAGACTGTGCATCATTTTGCTGTCGCCATGGTTGGAATAATAGCAGACGTTCCACCCTGCAAAAATGCATTTTTTATTCAATTTGTTATTTAATCATTTACATTATCAACATAAAAAATGACTAGCCCTCTTGTAAAATTTGAATTCCTTTCAATATTACCAGTGTTGCTTAACAGAGATTTTTTTTCAACCTATATTTATTCATAATAGTTTTAATAGCTAATTTCTTTTGCTAAATTTGAATTTCTATTTGAAAAGAAAATTCTTATAGGGGCTAATAATATTCACCCTAAAATTGTTTTTAAAAATGTAAAACTGCTTTTGATTTATTTATTAATTTATTTATTTATAATTTTTAAAAAGCAAAAGATTAAAAAGATAATCAGGCCTGACTCAGCATAAATGCTGTTTTTCAGCAGGTTCCTGCTGTGCAGAATATAAAAACATACAGACACACTTACCATCTTATCCTTTGACACATAAGAACAGTACAAACAATCCCCAAACATACAAAATAAAGAGAAACAGGCTACTAACCCAGTGGATACAACAATAGTTGACCATCAGACGAGGAGCATGAGATTTAAAAAAAAAGTCTCAGGGCTCTATTTTAAATATCTAGGCGCAGAGTCTAAGCTGCATGGCACAAAAGCATTAAGGGTGTGTCTGAATCCACTTTTGCTATTTTAAGGACGGAAAAATACACTTTACATGGTCTAACAGGGTTGTGCTTATTCTCTAAATGAGTTATGAGTGTGTTTTGAGAATAAACCAATCAGAGTCTCATCTTCCATTCCCTTTATGAGTCAGTTGCATCATGCCATAGCGCACTTGCTATTTACATGGCGGACTTTGTAAGTGGAAAAACTGAACGCTTCACTAGTGAGAAAACAGTTAAACAGACCATCTGCAGCATGAGGATAAAGAACGAGCCTCCTCCATTCGACCTCTTTACTCTCTCCTTCTCTCTTTCGTGGATAAGGAAACGGTGGAAACTCACTCCACTGAAGACATGCATTAGCCTACATATTTAATTTCGTTTCTTAAGCGCAAAGATTTGTTTCAAAACGTTTTCTAAATTCTGTTCTAATTTTCAGCAAACAAATAAATGAACAATAACAATGAAGTGTGGTCATATCCAAACACATGTCCTATGCCCCATATAGTCCAAAACCTGACAAGTGTTTAAAATAAAACAAATATAAATATGCATATTATAAATAATAATAATAATAATAATAATAATAATAATAATAATAATAATAATAATAATAATAATAATAATAATA
>CAIGQZ010032813.1:20470235-20481412 GCA_903798205.1 Danio tinwini | reverse complement strand
ATATGTCGATATTGTAAATAATTAAAGAAAAAATCTTTTGAAACATCTCTTAAATGCATAAAGAATCTAGAATAAAGCCAAGTTCACACCAATGATGATAAATATGACTGTAAACCAGCACTGTCAAACAATTAATCGCATCCACAATAAAAGTTTGTATTTACATATAGTGTGTACACTCGCTGTGTATAAATATTGTGCATAAAAAAACTTAAAACCTATAGAAAAACTATATAAAATACAAAATAAAAAAGTATATATAATTATTATACATATATATAAAAAAAAAAGAAAAAAAATATCAAAGGGGGGCTTATAATTCTGACTTCAACTGTACATAACTATATATATATATATATAAAATTATTAGCCCCCGTTAATTTTTTTAGACTATACTGCCCAGTAGCATTCGTTTTACTCACAAAACGCAACCAGACATACCCCCAGGCACATATTTTGCGGTTCTCAAAAATGTATCCCTGGGCACATATTCCCAATGAGCCTGTGTTTTTGTTGTTGTTGTTTTTTTCACCTTGGATGCACATAAACATATAAAAGAAGACATCTGCTGATAAACAATAACAGCCAATCAAAATGCATTCTGCTTTAAAGAGCTGATCCCCCTTCTATTTCTTACTAGATCCAAGTGCTACTGACATGGAGAGCAAATGTATTTGCAAAAGTCTCTCCAATCATTTCCAGCAAATGAAGCACAGCAAGACAAACATTGGGTCCATCGTACACACAAGATTCAGCAATAACACAACACACCTACAAAACCACCAGTCTAGACTAAGTATGGACAGCTTTTTTAAATGTATACCTGGGTTTATGGGCCTCACATTTAATTTTTTTTATATAATTAATAATATGCTTTGTTCTAATTTCAGTTGAGTTTGTTTTTCCCATATTTACTTTAAATAACTTTGATATGTATTCTTCCATATAGATGGTATACTCAGTTTTGTGAATGTAAAAAGCCAGTAGTGTGAATTAGTACTTAAAGGTCCTGTGAAATTTAATTTTTTCAGCGTTAGCATCAGCATGTTCATTTTAAGGATATCTATAAGCCAGCGTGAAAGTAAGAAATTTGCATTTGGAAGCTCTAAACCTGATATAAACACCCAAAGCTTGCAGTTTGTCACTTCCACATAAATGCATCAAAGATTTTTCTCACGTCACCTCATGCGTTACTTTCTCATCAATTCTTGACCAATCAGATGCTCACTAGTATCTGACATGCCCCGCCCCTTCAAGAGTTCAAGAGAGTCAGTTTAGTGGCTAATTCAGTTCAGTTGTATGAAAATGTACAATTTACAAAAACGAGGCATGGCACCCAACCCCACCCCTAAACCCAATCGTCACTGGGGGATGAGCAAATCGTACTAATTTGTAAAAATTAGATCGTTCGAATTCAATGCTGAATTAAGGCTGATTTATACTTCTGCATCAAGCACAAGCGTATAGTCCGACGCAGCATTTGAAGGATCGCATGGGGGGGTCGGAGGGGGGGGGTGATTGGGTGAGCAGAGGGACTGGACGGGGTGCCTGGTCTGTCGGCAATGCAGGGGTGTTACGCCCCATTTACAACCCCTACCCCCACCCCAACCCTAAACCCAACCGTCACAGAACTGTAAAATTTTGTATTGTTATACAGTGTCCGAAAAAATGGCGCTATATTATTGTGCAAATTGCACTTCCGGCCTGCCGCATATCCAATCTAGACTTTACCCTGCAGAAGTTGGGACCAATGTTTGGACTTTCTCAACTCTTCAAGTGCCGATGGAAGCACCAGCCAATCAGATTGCTGTATGCAAATACACCAGCTCAGACAGTAGCCGATTGCTGACTAATTTCATTAGCTGACGCTGCTATGACGATCGCGTCAGCCCCAACTTCAGACACGCACTCTGTCAAGCATTGACGCTGAAGTCCCATGTGAATGGGGTGTTACAGATTGTACCAATCACCTAAGGACCGAGGGAAGGGGTTGAAATTCTGGGAGCTTTCCGGGAGAAATGACAAACCGGGAGGTGGGTCTGAAATACGGGAGACTCCCGGGAAAAACTTGAGTGTTGGCAGGTATGCCATGCACTGAATTGGCTCTGTCACTGTCTCTCCATTCCACCTATGTGTGGTGAGCGCACTGGCGTCGTTGTCCTGTGACTGCCGTCGCATCATCCAAGTGAATGCTGCACACTAGTGGTAATGTGGAGAGACCCTTCCTCATGATTTTAGAATGCTTTGGGTGTATTGCCATACACGATAAATGCGCTATATAAACACACACATTTACATTTATTTACATTTACTTGTACATTAAAGTAGCGTTCAGAAAAAACAAAACACCTGCAAAGAAACTCGACACAGAGGAACATAAAAACCTACTGCCAGCTAGTGTTTCGGAAGTGTTAATGCAGAGCAAAACAAACAGCATGCAGAAGTATAAATGCACGACTACGTGCAAGACAGGTGCCGTAGGTCACAGCAATCACTTGATGCAGAAGTATATATCAACCTTTAGCCACTAAATCAAAAAGTTACAAATTGCTGTGCGATTGTGTTGGAAATAAACGTATATGGCTATATTTTTACGGCTAGTCTAAGCTCTTTACACAACTAGCCCCTAGTGCGATTGTTAACAAGGCCCACTTTTGTTGCAGATAAAAAAAAAATTAATCGCTATGAACATGGCCAAGGTGACATTGGAATTGTGCTGACATGAAAAACGCTTCCAGATCAAATGCATAGGGAATCGTGGCAGGGTTAAGCGAATATAATGGTCTTCTCAGAGACACCAGCTCAGCAGTGGTTTCATCCTCTCGTGACTTTTCTTTTTGCTTCTTTTCGCATCCACAACAGCAGCTGTCGAGAGGCCAAAATGAACGGTTCACTCCCCGGGCATCAAAGAGCAATGCGGTCTTGATTCCTTCAACTCATCTTTTATTTGGATCCTCAATTGCAGGATTTCAGTGTGGAGGTCACCTATCTATCCGTCAGTGTAGAAAGACATCAAGCCGGCATTTTAAAAAATAAAGAGGGAGCACGGTGTGTGTGTGTATGTGTTTGCAAAAAACTTGGCAAGTGCTCAAATCTCAGGGTCAACGGTGTGTGTGTGTGTGTGTGTGTGTGTGTCCTATCAATGGATCTGATGTGTGACAGGATGAGAATGCAAACATCTCTTCAATTACTCTAGGGAGGATCTGCTGTCAATGAAATACATATTCATAAGCATTCCATCTTAAAAATGCACATACAAGAGAACAGTGTGAATACTGATAGACAAACCTGAGTATACTGTATATATGGAAGGGTATATATTAAAGTTACTTGAAATAATTGGGGGTAATCAAACTACTGTAAAATCAAACTAGAGCAAAGCTAATAATTAACTTTAATTATATCTTATAAATATTAATTTGTAATAATTATTATCAAATTTCAATATAATCATGACTACTACATGACAAAATATATCTAGATTGTTAATGATTAGGTGTATTGTTAATATTAAATTAATATACTGTACAATTTTCAATGGATGATAATAACTGAATAAAAGAATAGTATATTATTGTTGTACAGAATATATAAAATTATATTCTTATTAATAATAAATCATATTATTATATTATATTATATTATATTATATCATATCATAATTATATTACCTGACAAAACTACCTGTCTTGTCACCTATTCAAGTTTTAGGAACAACAAATAATAACTTGACATCTCGTGGATCATTTGCTATCAGAAGTTGCTTATATGACAGGCAAAGGTCTCTAGATTCTGCTTATTTTACCAAAATAAAATATTATCATGCCTTGATTTTTAATGATTTATTAAGACAGTAAGGTCTGACTTTGCTCTGACAAAAGTCTTGTCACTTAACAGAAATAATGTACAGTATAGAATATAAAGTCATGCTGCAGTGGAAACAGAATTAATATTGGGTATGACTCCCATTAGCTTGGAGGACTGCATCCATACATCTCTGCAATGACTCAAATAACTTATTAATAAAGTCATCTGGAACGGCAAAGAAAGCGTTCTTGCAGGTCTCCCAGAGTTCATCAAGATTCTTTTGATTCATCTTCAATGCCTCCTCCATCTTACCCCAGACATGCTCAACAACGTTCATATCTGGTGACTAGGTTGGCCAATCCTGTAGCACCTTGACCTTCTTTGCTTTCAGGAACTTTGATGTGGAGGCTGAAGTATGAGAAGGAGCGCTAACCTGCTGAGAATTTGCCCTCTCCTGTGGTTTGTAATATAATGGGAAGCACAAATGTCTTGATACCTCAGGCTGTTGATGTTGCCATCCACTCTGCAGATCTCTCGCATGCCCCCACACTTAATGTAACCCCAAACCATGACTGATTTCTATGAGAATCTTGGGTTTATGTGGGTTCCAGTAGGTCTTCTGCAGTTTTTGTGATTATTGGGATGCAGGTCAACAGATGAGTCATAAGAAAAATCTACCACTTTTCCAAATGATCAACTAGAAGAAAAGTTAATATTTGCTGCAAGAGAGAACAGCTGTCACAAACTTATTTTAGGCCTTTACTCAATCTGGTCAAAATCAATAGTTAATGCACGTTGCCTTTGGACAGTAGAATTATTCTAGAAATATCAAAAGTAATAAATGTACCTCTATTATTATAAAATAGCACAAATTTACTAATAAATAATTTATTAATAGTAATATAATAGTATAGAAGTACAGTTATTACTATTATAACATTATTATTATTATTATTATTCCCAATACTGGGTTGCAGCTGGATGGGCACCCGCTGCAGAAAACATATGCTGGAATAGTTGGTAATAAAGACTAAGCCGGAGAAAAATGAATGAATATTATTATTATTATTACTATTATACAAGATTATTAGACAATTATAATAATTAATATACATTACTCATAACATTCAACTGTTTCTTTTAGCTACTGTAAAGAACACGGTTCAGTTCTGATCTGATTTTTATTTATTTATTTTTTTATCTCCAGCCTGGACTTACATCAGGTATGAATCCAATCTCGTTGAGGTGGTTGCTGAGCTCAGGGTCGTGAAACGCAATCATCTGAGAGAAGACGGTCAGATATTCTGCAGGAGGGAAGAATAAGAGCATTTGTAGACTTTGGCCACAACATACCAACGGCGGGACAAACACTTTGCTCAAAGCTCAGTCAGAAAGTAAAAAAACAAAGCACTTCTGCTGCTGAAGTGCCGACAGCTGAGCTAGCAGAACTCAACAACAAACATGAAGCAAATGTCAAGCTCCAAGCTAAGTGTTGATGACTGTAACTTCACAAAAAAAAAATCTGCAACACAATTTAACATGCACTCTAATAAAATGACATTTGTTTTTTAGTCCTGTGTTCAAATTCAGAGTTTTTGGTTAGAAATATTTCAGTTCTTTGCTAAGGTTTACAATTGTGTTTTACTCCCTGACTTAATGATAGCAATTTTTTAGCAATTTTCTGGAGACCCTCAACCGAACTTGTACGGTTACCTGATCAGTATGGCATGATCATAGCTAAGAAATGTATCCATTTTTCAGGAAGAAAAATGTTAGGTGTGTCAGACTTACCTCCACATTGCATTTGGAAAGAATTAGATATGACACCTCTGGGAACTCTCGAAAATTTAAAAAAAATGTGGGATTCAGTCTTTTCTAACCCAACATAAAGACTAATGATGTTGTTTAATTTCTGAACATTTGTAAGGTTTTTCTCTCTCTTTTTACATCCATTGCAGTGTCTTTTTGTAGGTCATATACACTCACCGGCCACTTTATTAGGTACACCTTACTAGTACCGGGTTAGAACCCCTTTTGCCTTCAAAACTTCCTTAATCCTTTGTGGCATAGATTCAACAAGATCATGGAAATATTCCTCAGAGATTTTGCTCCATATTGACATGACAGCATCCCGCAGTTGCTGCAGATTTGTCGGCTGCACATCCATGATGCGAATCATCCCGTTCCACCCCATCCCACATAAAGGAATGGACATGGTCAGCAACAATACTCAGGCAGGCTGTGGCATTAACAAAATGCTCAATTGGTACCAATGAGCCCAAAGTGTGCCAAGAAAATATCCCCTACACCATTACACCACCATTACCAGCCTAAATCGTTGATTCAAAGAAGGATGGAGCCATGCTTTCATGTTGTTGACGCCAAATTCTGACCCTATCATCCGAATGTCGCAGCAGAAGCGGAGACTCATCAGACCAGGCAACATTTTTTCAATCTTCTATTGTCCAATTTTGAGCTGCCTCCAATTCCTGTTCTTAGCTGACAGGAGTGGCACCCGGTGTGGTCTTCTGCTGCTGTAGCCCATCTGCCTCAAGGTTGGACATGTTGTTCTTTTAGAGATGCTCTTCTGCAGACCTCAGTTGTAATGAGTGGCTATTTGAGTTACTGTTGCCTTTCTATCAGCTGGAACAGTCTGGCTATTCCCCTCTGACCTCTGGCATCAACAAGGCATTTGTGCTCACAGAACTGCCGCTCACTGGACATTTTGTTTTTTTTTTGGACCATTCTCTGTAAACTCTAGAGATGGTTTTGCATGAAAATCCCAGTAGATCAGCAGTTTTTGAAATACTCAGACCAGCCCGTCAGGCACCAACAACCATGCCACGTTCAAAGTCACTTAAATCACCTTTCTTACCCATCCTGATGCTCGGTTTGAACTGCAGCAGATCATCTTGACCATGTCTACATCCCTAAATGCATTGAATTGCTGCCATGTGATTGGCTGATTAGAAGTTTGCATTAACGAGCAGCTGGACAGGTGTACCTAATAAAGTGGCCAGTGAATGTATGTCTTTTATCAAAATATACAGGGAGGCTAATAATTCAGGAGGGCTAATAATTCTGACTTTAACTCTACCTTTATAGAATGATTATTAATCATTATACACAGTCATAATTCATTATAAGCCTAAGCTTTATAGAAAGTGTTACCGAAATGTTAAAGAATTTGAAATGACGACAATACTAACTATATATATTTTTTTCATGTGTGACAGT
This sequence comes from Danio tinwini, assembly GCA_903798205.1. Lineage (NCBI taxonomy): Eukaryota > Metazoa > Chordata > Actinopteri > Cypriniformes > Danionidae > Danio > Danio tinwini. The sequence continues at coordinate 20,474,368 of CAIGQZ010032813.1, read as the reverse complement.
GAAAATGCAAACAAGTCACATCAACAACCGGCGTACAAATTTGGCATGTTTTAAAATGCTGGTTATTACTTTTGCCTGTACTGAAAACAACATACTCTCAATACAGTGTTGTTTGATATATATGCCTCATGGTGTGATGAAAAGATAACCTTACCTTGTATTACATGCGAGTTGTCCTTCAGGAAGAAATTGTACAGATATTTGGGAATGAAGGCCGACATGCATGCGTACGCAAGAGCTGAGAGGAAAATACAATAAGACTGAGTCAGTCCAGCTTGAGGCATTAATATCAGGAAGAATGTGTGTATTAAAAAAGCCTTTTTGGGGGCCAGAAGTCTTACCTTCGTTGTTGAAATTCAAATAAAGGAAAGGTGCGCAAAGCGAATCCAAGCCTGAAGCAAAAACATCAAATAACAGAGTCATCAGCACATGTACATAAGGGAAATCTCATAAAACATGTCAATATATTCACACATTTCCCAGGTCATATTTCATACCATAAACTAAATAAAGGATAATAAATTAAAAGAAAAACAGCATTGGGTTGTCTTTTCTTCTTTTTGTTTGCTTGTTTGTTTATTTACTTATTTGGTTTGTATGTTTAATTACTTAAAAAGGGGAAATATATATATATATATATTGTAATATTTATTTTTTGCGTTTATTAATTTATTGTATTATTAATTTAATAAGTATATATACTTATTAATTTAATAAAGAAATAAACAAATATATATATATATATATATATATATATATAGAGAGAGAGAGAGAGAGAGAGAGAGAGAGAGAGAGAGAGAGAGAGACAGACAGAAAGACGGACGGACGGACGGACGGACGGACGGACGGACAGACGGACGGACAGACGGACGGACAGACGGACAGACAGACAGACAGACAGATAGATAGATAGATAGATAGTTGATTATTTTTTAGAATTATTTAATTTTTATTTATTTATTCATTTATTCATGTATTTAATAAGTAAATGAAAGTAACATTTTATTGTAATATTTATTTTGTTTATTAATAAATTTATTTATTTATTTAAAAAGTAGATAAAATATATATTTATTGTATTATTTATTTTTAATTATTATTTATTTATTCATGTATTTATAAAGTATTTAATAAAATATTTATGTTTAATTTATTTATTAATTCATTTATGATTTTAATAAGTAAATAAAAGCAATATTTTATTGTAATATTTATTTTTTGTGTTTTGTTAACTAACTAACTAATTTATTTATTTATTTATTTCAAAAGTAAAAAAATATTTATTGTATTATTTATTATTATTATTATTATTATTATTTATTTAAGTATTTAATAAGTAAATAAAAATAGTAGTAATATTTTTATAACATTTTTTGTTTATTAAATTATGTATTTATTTACTTAAGTAAATTATATATTTTGTATTGTAATATTTGTTTATTTATTCATGTAAAATTATATTTTGTTAATCCTTTCTGTGTGTTTAAAAATAGCATAATTCTGTGAATAAAATCAGCTAAATTGACTATATATTGACATAACAGTACAATTGCAATCACCACTGAGAGCAATAACATTATCATCATGAGATAATTAAGAGAATGCCATTTTTTTCTGTATGCAAAATTAAAATGAGTTATCATTTAAACATTTAGCATATAATATCAATAATTAACAAAAAAATAAATAAAAGCCATTAAAACTAAAACATTAATACTTAATTTAGTTTTGCTACATGTATTTAATCGTTACATATTTTTGTGATTTATCAGCATAATTGACTTTAATTAAAGTATTGTAAGTATAATTAGAACCATCAACGTGAACAATGGCATATCATAATTAACATTTTGGCAAAAACGTACTGAATTGTAATGATAATAAATGCATCCAAGAGAAATACCTTGGTGCTAAAAATATATAAGCTTTTATCCAAAAAAAAAAATAGATAGATGGACGGATGGATGGATGGATGGATAGATGGACGGATAGATGGACTGATGGCCGGCCGGAAGGACAGACAGACAGACAGACGGACAGATAGATAGATAGATATTATTTTCTGTGACTTTATTAAATCAGCTTAATTGACTCCAACTATAGTTATGATAATGTAATTAGAATCACCACTGAAAACAATGACACACATTACAATAAGATCTTTCTGATTGGACACAAGGGGTGCAGGGTTTATTACACAATTGGTATAAACAGCCTCTGAAAATAGAACACTTTCTGCATTTTAAAATGGCTATTTAATCTGCAATATAGCTGGAATTATTGCCATTTATTTACTTATGACATTCCTTTGATTTGTGTTTATTAGAATAATTGACTGTAATTATTATAATAAGAATAAAATTAGAAGCACCACTGAGAACAATGGGATGCAATATTAATTGCAATTTAGGTTGGAATTTTTGCTTAATTGTGCTGATAATTAGCACCATTAAAAACACCTCATACATGATTTTAAAACCTTTGTGTGTGTGTGTGGGGGGGGGGATAAGAACATTCTTGAACATACAATAAATTTGGTTTTCAGGAGACAAAAAGTAGCACGTGATCTGCCCTGTTTTCTTCAAATGGTCACAATACATTCATTTTTCAATTGCAGTTACACAAAACTATTTTGGTACCAAGTTTCTTTATTACTCATTTATTCATTTTCCTTCAGTTTAGTTCCTTATTTATCAGGCATCGCCACAGTGGAATGAATCGCCAACTATTCAAGCATATGTTTTACGCAGCAGATGCCTTTCCAGCTGCAACCCAGTACTGGGAAACAGTCACACTCTCGCACTCACACACACACTCATATACTACAGCCAATTTACATCCAATTCATCTATACCACATGTCTTTAGACTGTGGGGGAAACAGGAGCACCCGAAGAAAACCCACGCCAACACAGGGAAAACATGCAAACTAAACACAGAAATGGCCAACTGGCCCAGCCGGGACTTGAACCAGCGACCTTCTTGCTGTGAGGCCACAGTGCTAACCACTGAGCCAGCGTGCTGCTCATTTCCTTATTACTTTTTGAAGTAAACATATCAATATAACTGATTATTTTCCAGTATTACCGGAAATGGACAAAATATCTCAAATTATTTTGTCATCTGGAAAGTACCACAATCACAAAAGAAAATGAATGAATGAATGACTTTAATACAGAGTAATCCTAAAGCTCTTAAGACATCCAAACTGCTGATAGACTATACTTAATGTACATGGTTAATATGCTTGAGTTCAATGTATTGAACTTGTGCTGTGTATACTGTTTTATGTAGAAACATAAAAAAAAAAGCAAAAAAACACTGAGTCTTTGGTGCCATCTAGTGGCAGGAAGGGTAAATCATGCACAAAACACCACCCAAACCAAGCTTCTTCACCTTGCCAGTAAACCAAATCCGGATGAGACACAACCCAAGCCTTCAGCACCCGCCGAAACTTGACATGGCCCTGCGGCGACGACAGCAGCTCATCATACTGGTGACAGCGAGGAATATCAACTTCAATCTGCGTGAAAACAATAACACAGGCTGGATGAAGCATTAAAAACTCAACCAGCAGCCCTGAATGAGCTCGGATCAGGAGGAGTGACACGTTTTCTTCAGCGCTGTTTGAAATATTCAGCAGTGGACAGTCAAATCTTAACAAGGCAAAGACAAACAAACTGAATTATTCAACAGGTCCATGAATTATTCAGCTTTCCATTTAACTCAATCAGTGGCAGGACTATTAAATAAGCACATAGAAGAGAATCATAGTTCATTACTCACCTGTCTGTCAGTGGGGATGGGCGTGTCCTTATCAATGGAGTCATATTTTGATTGGATGTCGCCCTGTGGGAGCATATTAATGTGAATATTAGGTCATTTTAAGTGGCCTTAAGTACTTGCATGTACTTATTGTGTTCATATTTGGTTACACATTTATGGTGCTACTAAAGTGGGATACGGGTAGGGACAAGTTTGGTGGTGTAGGTAGATGTAACGGTGGGTGAAGGTAAAAGGGATGGGTGAACAGAGCAATGATGAATTTAATTTCATTTATTTTCCTATTAATTTATTGGGGCTCACAGAAAATAGATGTAATGAAATATGAGTAGAATGTAAAAAAAACAGTAT
>CAIGQZ010032813.1:20436145-20452715 GCA_903798205.1 Danio tinwini | reverse complement strand
AAACAAAACAAAACAAAACAAAACAAAACAAAACAAAACAAAACAAACAAACCACTGGGGCTATGCACATGAATCCAGGTTCTCACATACCGCACGATCCAGCAGGACATTGTTAGGAGATAAAGCGCGATGCACCATCCCATGCTTATTCATGAACTCCAATCCTTCCAGCACTTCATAGGCAACCTGTAGCACCTTCTCTGGACTATCAAAAGAAACAAAAACCACTAAAGATAACTGCAAAGATGACATTTTATTTATCATGCTTTTTGTATTTTGTTCTTTCTATAGTTCTCTTTGTATCTTAATTTTTCATATGTTGTAAGAAAGCCCTTTAGCTAGTCTAGTGGCTCTTTTAAACGAACTATACAAATAAACTTGAACTTGAAACAACTCTATTTACAGTGTCTTCAACTATCTAACAGCAGCTTTCAAATTTCTATCGATTTCACAGTTGAGTAAAAGTCAACTGTTTTCAGATTTTATCCACTTGCAGATTCATTTTTTGAAATCTTTACCAATTAAAACGATATTTCTTTATATTTAACTATATGTATATCATTGATTGCTCATATTGAACACATTATTAAGTACAGGAAACTCATTATTGGCATTTTTTAAACAAATTACAATAAATATAATATCACAAATAAAAAATGTAAGAAATTATGAATGTACACCATCCATACTAGCATATATTTGTCTGAAAGTGGTTCTGTGAAAAGGCATCCAATAGTACACACAAATCCATTAAAGTACCATAACCAAATTCATAACCAAATGTCTGAATTAGACAGCAGATGGCAGAACAAGAGCAGTTTATATGTGTGGTCTATCTATCTATCAGTTATTGGAAAGCACAGCATTGGTTTAGTTGTGATTTCTGTGCTCAATAACATGCAGAAATGCTGCATGAAAGCACAGCTGAACGGGAAAGAGACTGCATTTTTCTGCTTTTAATTGAAGACAGAGGACAAAGAGAGAGGGAGCCTGCCTGCACAAACACAGACTGCTGGGACAATATGACCTCAAAAACAAATGCCTTATGGGAATAAATGTTTATGCCATTTAATAAACAAAAAGTGGGGATGGTTATTTGAAGATTTGAGTGTTTGTTGTCATGCTAAAGCCATTGTAAATGTAAATGCACAGAAACAATATAGGTAAGGTAACTATTAGTCTACATAGAGAAATTCATTTATTCATTCATTCATTTTTCTTCAGCTTAGTCCCTTATTTATCAGGAGTCGCCACAGCAGAATGAACCACCAACTATTCTGGCATATGTTTTACACAGCGGATGCCCTTCCAGCCGCAACCCAGTACTGGGAAACACTCATACACTCTCGCATTCACACACACTCGGCCAATTTAGTTCATCCAATTCACCTATGACGCATGTTTTTGGGGGAAACCAGAGCACCCGAAGAAAACGAACATGGGTAGAACAGCATGGGGAAATTAATTTGCAATATTGTCATTGTCAGGTTTAACACATAACATAGGACATCTTAATATTTAAAGAGGCAGTTCACCCAAAATAGTTTATAGTTTATAGTCTATTTTAGCCGAAATCATGACATAACATGCAAGTCAATGGCTACCAGCCATTTGAGAGTTGAGAAAGTACACAGGCAGCACAAAATTAACACATGTGGTTCCTGACGATGCATTGAGGACTTATGAAGGGAAATAATTGGCCTGTGAAGGAAACTGAACATTATTTACAACTTTATAGTTTAAAATCATTTGGAGGCTGTGGATTTCTGTTTCTTTCCTGATTGTTTCACTTCAAAAGACTTCAATTTACACTACCTGACAAAAGTCTTGTCGCCTATCCAAGTTTTAGGAAAAACTAAAAATAACTTCTAGTTGATCGCTTGGTATTAAAAACGGCTTATATGAAAGACAAGACTGCATTCATACATCTCTGCAATGACTCAAATAACTTATTAATAAAGTCATCTGGAATGGCAAAGAAAGCGTTCTTGCAGGACTCCCAGAGCTCATCAAGATTCTTTGGATTCATCTTTAATGCCTCCTCTTTCATCTTACCCCAGACATGCTCAATAATGTTCATGTCTGGTGACTGGGCTGGCAAATCTTTGAGCACCTTGACCTTCTCTGCTTTCCGAAACTTTGATGTGGAGGCTGAAGTATGAGATGGAGCGCTATCCTGCTATAGAATTTGCCCTCTCCTGTGGTTTGTAATGTAATGGGCAGCACAAAGGTCTTGATACCTCAGGCTGTTGATGTTGCCATCTACTCTGCAGATCTTGCGCACACCCCCATATTAAATGTAACCCCAAACCGTCAGTTTTCCTTCACCAAACTTGACTGATTTCTGTGAGAATCTTGGGTTCATGCGGGTTCCAGTAGGTCTTCTGCAGTATTTGTGATGATTGAGATGCAGTTCAACAGATGATTCAACAGAAAAATCTACCTTCGCATGAGCGGTTCATGTATAGATAAGTTTACAGAGGTGCATCTCAATAAATTATAATATCCTCAGAAAGTTGATTTATTTCAGTAATTCTATTAAAAAAGTACAACTAAAACAAATTATTGTCTGCATCAGATTATTTATATGTGCTTTCCCATTTATTAATGCTTCTGAATTGTTCTGACAAGTTTTGACGTTGAAAGTTTTATTTTATATTTTAACAAAGTGACTTTTATTATTTATATATAGCGGTTTAACAGAACAGGCTCATTGGTTAGCACTGTTGCCTCACAGCAAGAAGGTTGCTGGTTCGAGTCCCAGCTGAGCCAGTTGGCATTTCTGTGTGGAGTTTGTATGTTCTCCCCGTGTTCGCATGGGTTTCCGGTTTCCACCACAGTCATAAGACATGCAGTATAGACAAAATTGGCTGTAGTGTATGAGTGTATGGGTGTTTCACACTACTGGGTTGCGGCTAGAAGGGCATCCGCTGCGTAAAACATATGCTGGAATAGTTCGCTGGAATAAGGGACTAAGCTGAGGAAAAATGAATGAATGAGTTTGAGAGTATTTTAAATAAAGAATTAGATTTAGAAGCAAAAATATGTCTAAAATAAATAAATAATAATAATACAGTATACATACATATATATATATTAAAATATAATTTCAAACAAATAAAAATGTCGGCGACATAGTGGCACAGTAGGTAGTAATGTCGCCTCACAGCAAGAAGGTCACTGGTTCGAGCCTCGGCTGGGTCATTTGGCGTTTCTGTGTGGAGTTTGCATGTTCTTACTGCATTTGTGTGGGGTTTCTCCGAGTGCTCCGGTTTCCCCCACAGTCCAAAGACATGCAGTACAGGTGAATTGGTTAAGCTAAATTGTCCGTAGTGTATGAGTGTGAATGAGTGTGTAAGGATGTTTCCCAGTGATGGGTTGCAGCTGGAATGACATCCGCTGCGTAAAACATATACTGGATAAGTTGGTGGGTTATTCCGCTGTGGCGACCTCTGATTAATAAAGGGACTAAGCCGAAAAGAAAATGAATGAATGAATAAAAATGTCATAAAAAGTCATTTTATGTGGGGTGGCGCGGTGGCGCAGTGGGTAGTGCTGTTGCCTCACAGCAAGAAGGTCGCTGCTTTAAACCTCGGCTGGGTCAGTTGGCGTTTCTGTGTGTAGTTTGCATGTTCCAAAAGACATGCGCTATACAATAGGTGAATTAGATAAGCTAAATTGTTTATGGTGTATGTGTGTGAATGAGAATGTATGGGTGTTTCCCAGCTGGAAGGGCATCCTCTACATAAAACATATGCTGGATTAGTTGGCGGTTTATTACGCTGTGGTGAACCCTGATTAATAAAGGGACAAAGCCGAAAAGAAGTCATTTTAGTTAGACTTCCCAATAGTTGTCAGATATTTAAAGTCCCATAATGCAATTCAAAAGTGTACCAACCTACGAGTATAAGACTATGACTATATACTCTAAAATCCTTGGGTTGTATTAATCCAACATTGGGTCAAATATGGACAAAGCCAACAGATTAATTAGTCAATATAGACTGGAAAGTGAGGTGCAGAAGAGCCCTTTTTTTTCAGCTCTTTTTTTCCCCTTCTGTCCAAAAAATAATTTTCAGCCGATTATTTTCGGCCAATGAAATTCTGTGCATCCCAAACAGTCAGTGGCCACATTTAGTCATTTGTTTTGCCTGCATATGTTTTTTGCTTAACTTTTATTTTATGAATCACATTTAAGAACCGCCCTTAATCAACAGCAATGTTTACATTTTTGCGTGAAATATCCCTTTAATAGGGCATCACGATGGTCCAGTGGTTAGCACTGTCGCCTCACATCAAGAAGTTCGCTGGTTCGAGTCCCTACTGGGCCAGTTGGCATTTCTGTGTGGAGTTTGCATGTTCTCCCCGTGTTCGCGTGGGTTTCCTCCGGGTGCTCCGGTTTCCAAAGACATGTGGTATAGATGAATTGTATAAGCTCATATTGTCCGTAGTGTATGTGTGTGAATGAGTGTGTATGGATGTTTCCCAGTGATGGGTTGCGGGTGGAAGGACATCCGCTGTGTAAAAACATATACTGGATAAGTTGGCGGTTCATTCCGCTGTGTCGACCCCAGATTAATAAAGGGACTAAGCCGAAAAGAAAATGAATGAATGAATGAATCCCTTTAATACTAAAGAGCATTGCTTTATTCTTAATCAGGGCGTTGAATAAAGCACCTTTCCAGGAAAAACTGATGCTTTCTTATAAGACAAACATCTTAAAACACTACATTCTGACTTTTCGAATCTTGACAAAGATCTGGATGATGAAAAGCATGTTTCTTTGGAAGAAATCAGGATAGATTATTCAACGGGGTGGTGAAACATTGCTGGACTGACTGGCATGATTGGAGATTGTGAGTGGATGTTTTATATTTGGTCTAAAAATGGAAGCTCCGCTGGCTTTAATCAGTTGTTTGTGTCCACCGTCTTGTTTTTCAGTTATTTTAAGTAACATTCGCTCAGCAAAATACCATACAGACAAAAAGTCTTTGATAGTGAGCTGCTGTCACATTGGCTCAATTTACACCTGCCATTAACATTCATCACTTTCTTATACTCTGAAAGCAATCATGCCAATATTAATACAACATATCGACCTAAATATACATGCCAAAGATAACACACACGACGATCAAATGCTTTCAGAAAACTAAAGGCTTTCCAAAAAACTGGCCACATGAAGAATTTGACAACGGTGACAATGGCTTCCACATGAGAGGATACAAACCACTAATGAATCTCAGAGCAAATATATAAATAATAGTATTAAACTAGGAGTCTGCTGACCTGTGGATGTGAAACAGACGAAAAACCAATAAAGCCAATAAAACTAGTCAGTGAATGAATTCTGAAAGCGTAGGCTGTTCAAATATGCCTTTCAGAAAATAACATGACTGTACAGATGGTAGTATCTCATTATTGTAGTAAAGTAAAATCACTAGTGGAATCAATTCAATCATCAAATTACATTAAATAAAACTTAGATATTATGCACAGATCACCCTAAAAATAAAAACTCACTCACTAATCATTAGGGCTGTGCAAAAAAAAAAATCGATATTTTAAAATGTGCTTTTAAAGGTAATAAAAAATGGCGCTATTCTTAAACAGTTACAATTACATATTTAAATTAGACATTAGATATGCTGCACGTAATTTACAGTAGGTCTATGCGTGTCAGAAGAGCAAGTGATTAAATGCATATATGCATTACTTGACCAACCCATTCGTGCTGTATTTCCGTGATTTGGTGTGAATGAGATCACATCTTAAGTGAACTGTGAAGTTTGGATTACTAACTTTAATTATGTTCTACTTCTAAGCTTCAAGCATGGCAAAGTAGCTTGAGTCTATGTTCTGTGTCTCGCGCCCTTTGAATTACATCCAAATTAATTAGCCTAAATCTGAGGTAACAAACTAAACCTGAAAGCCACACTGCTTTACTAAACAAATAACTAACTTTATATATCGAAAACCCATATTATTTTACACAACGACAAGCACATTTTAACACATTTGTAATAATTATTTTACCAATGATGCAGCCTGGGGAAATTCCGTGTGTATCTGCTCCGCAAGCGCCGCGCGTCTTTTCCTCTGGCTCTGTGCCAAGCGGACTGATTTTTTACATCTAATGATGCACTAAAGTAAACATTCTAAGCACACCGGTGTAATCGTATGCTTCAGGGAACAGCCAATGCTGTCTGATCACATGAGTCTAAGTGTTATCATACAAAGGGTTAAAAGTGTGTTCATTTAATTCTCTTATTATTCAGAGATTCTAGAAGGAAGCCCTCATACCACTAAGGGTACGCTTACCACAGTTTGAGAAGCACTGAAATTAACTAAAACGTAACTCGCTGTACATTTTTTAAAAAGTAACTCAATTATTACTACTTACTTTTTTTAAGTAATGCGATACTTTACTCGTTACTTAGAAAAGTAATATTATCAGGTAACTCACATTACTTGTGATGCGTTACCCCCAACACTGCTAATCACTAACACTCGGGTGGTTTCTTTATTACTTTCTTTTTTCTGTTGATCACAAAACTTTTTCCATCAATACCATGACATCCATACTGTAGGTAAAAAAAATATTATGGACAGGGTATCTGCAGGTTTTAAGAGTTATATTTAAGACTTTTTATTATCACACAGAATTACATTTGAGACCAATTTTATATTACAGAAATTAAAAAAAGAAAAGTAGCTATGAGAAAGTTAATTATGTCAAAAAAAAAGTCCCTGCACATATTTTATTCGCTTCTACCAAAGACTAAAAATCGACGTTGTTTCCACCTATGTCATTCTGTGTGACGATAGATGTAGAGAATTAAGTAGACTTCAAAACTGACAAAAGATGTATTTTCGAGGTAGATTCGATTGCATTTTTAAGATCTCTGAAATGCGGATTTAAGACATTCATTCATTCATTCATTCATTCATTCATTTTCCTTCAGCTTAATCACTTATTTATCAAAGGTCACCACAGCAGAATGAACCAAAACTTTTCTGGCATATGCTTCATGCAGTGGATGCCCTTCCAGCCACAATCCAGTATTTGGAAACACCCATACACTCTCATTCACACACATACACTATGACCAAGTTAATTCATCCAATTCACTTATACTGCATGTCTTTGGACTGTGCATGGGGGAAACCGGAGCACCCAGAGGAAATCCACACCAACACAAGGAGAACATGCAAGCTCCACAAAGAAGGCCTGGACTCAAACCTGCGACCTTCTTGCTGTGAGGCCAGAGTGCTAATGACTGAGCCACTGTGCCATCCTGATTTTTAATACTTTAAGGCCTTATTTTTATAGTATGGAATTTAAAAGTTAAGGGTCCTCGGACACCCAGTATGAAAGTCAATGGTTAGTGGTTTCCCAACATTTTTCAAAATACCTTCCTTTGTGTTCAGCAGAATATAGTGAAACAAAGGAAGAATGAGTAATGATGACATAATGACATTTTTATGTCTACTATCCCTTTAAATAGCCCTAACCGTGCCATTGGACATTGATTTTGATTTGGTTTTCTAACAACGTATTCCAAATATGTGCATGATTTTAGCATCACAGGTTCATTTGTAAATAAATAGCTTCTTTACAGAATGCAACTTAATATGTTTTTAAAGAAAACCCTATTGTATCTAATCAGCAACTTCTCATTAAAGAGTGAACATGACGAAATTACCATGTTTATTTTGACTTAATTGGCCCCTTATTATTAAAAAATAAGAAATGATATGATTGGCACAAATACATTTGCACAGGATGACCATTCATATTGAATTACCAGGGTTAATCACTGGAATCATTTATTAAATTCCTCTGCCTTCATAACTAATGAAAAACACTCCAAAGTCATCAAAACCATTTATGACAACATTAAAACACCCCTGAGTAAATCTGACTTTTTCAGACATTTTTTACGCATCTATACTGAATCAAAACAGAGTTGAATGCATAACGAAGCAAGCATAATAAACAATTCATGGCAGTGATTTCAGGTATACAGCCAATACAAAATGCATTATATACAATTCAGAATCTAAACTGAGTGTTACCTGACAGGTTTCCGCTGCTTCAGAAGGTCCTTCAAGCTTTTTTCATAGTGCTCAGCTACAATAACCAGGCGCTCTGCAAAACAACAAGAGGAGAAATCATGACTTAACAGAATTTATGCAATCTTGACTTTGCCTGCTCTATTAACTTAATAATCATATATATATTATTAATACAATTCAATTATTATTGTATTGTTAACACATACAATATGCTTTGAGTTAAAGAAACATTTGTGCATTTTAAGTAAAAGTATCCTGTCTTGAGGATGATACTTTACTGGACAACAAGACACAAACACTGATTCAGAAATTATTATTTGTAGCACATTAAAAATAAAATAGAAATTACGTTTCTTAATCTATTTTTAAATATGTTTATTTAGCTGTTAATTTACGCCATGTCAAATCTTTCACATGACACTTAATCTGGTCAGTAAGTAATATTCCCCATGAAACCAAGAATGCGTTTACACAACAATGTTCTAAAAATGTCAATGTTTTATTTCAATTAATTTTATAATTAAAATATTTTAATTATAAATTAAATAAATTATACAGATTTTACAAATAAAATGTTCCCTGATCACAAAAATCAGTAAAAGCAACTAAAAAAAGCTAACTTTAACACAGGGACAGAGATATTGACTGTTTATTAGTACTGCAATCTTAAATGTGCAATCTTAAATCTACATCCTCAATCCTACCCAATACCTAAACCCAACTACCAACTTAAAGGAATAGTTAACACAAAAATTTTACTTTAATTACTATTTACCCTTCCTCAAGTGATTCCAAACCTTTATGAGGTTCTTCTATTGAACACAAAAGAAGATATTTTTGAAGAAAGCTGAAACCATTGACCATTCCTACTTCCAAAGGAAAAACAAACACTATGGAAGTCAATGGCTACAAGTTTTCAGCATTTTTCAAAATGTCTTCTTTTGTGTTTAACAGAAAAAAAGAACCTCATAATGGTTTGAAACAAGTAAAGGGAGAGTAAATGATGACAACATTTACATTTTTCGGGTGAACTACCCCTTTCATAACTAATAATACACAGCAAATTAGGAGTTTGTTGAGGTAAAAACATTGTTAATGTTTTGATAATAGTATTGTATCTTAAAATAAGTGTGACCTTTATATGTTTTTGTTATTAAATACTGCCATTTTGCATAAAAAAAATTATATGCATGTTTTATACATATTAATGCAAAATGACATATTTGTGTGACTGGAATGACATGCATTGCATAATAAAACATATGCCAGAGTAATTGCCGGTTCATTCCGCTGTAGTGACCCCTGACAAATCAGAAACTAAGCCAAAAGAAAGTAAGTGAGTGAGTTAATTACATGTTTGCATTGTATACTGAGAAATAAATGGTCTGTTTTTTCAAAAACATGCACATTGACACTAGTTTTTTTTTTTTACTTGCATTTTCAGGCCCTCAAAACTCCCTTGTCATGTAAATAAAAGGCCAAAATGCATTTGCTTAAACTAAAAGCTGACATGTAAAGCTCTGTTAGAAACAAAGATAAAATTACATTAATTTACTATGCAAAAAACACTTATCTTAAAACAATATCCTAATATACAATATCTTAATATACAATATACAATATCTTAATATACAATATCCTTGTTTTCACAGTCAAAAAAAAAAGGAATCTTGGCTACCTAAACAAAAGCATCTTCAAAATGGACTTTAATAGCTTGTAACTCTTTAATAACGATGAATATTGCCTCCAGCGAGACGATGACCTGCATTCAAGGTCATTTCTCAAACATGAAAGAACATTATAACGCTAATAAATCTGCATAATGTCATCAGGAACTTCAAACACATGTGTTTGCATCCATCTCAAAGGGGTGTCTTTCTCATAGAGGACACATGCGTGATACCAAGCGCATCTTGCATGATAAACACTGAACCAACAGCCATAAAGCAGCTTAAGATAAAAAGAATCATCCTTGCATGCAGATTCCGCACATAAAAAAATGTCATTAAACCACCGAGATAAAAATCACGAGGATAAAAGAGAAGAAAATTATGAAGAAAGCAGAACCAGGCATTAAAAACGAAAAGGGAAAAGGACACAATTCAATAAGTTGGTAACTTGCAAGATGTTCAACAGACAGCTATAGGATAACTTTGTATAACATTTTAATGGAAAAATAAGATTGTCAGTGTCGCAAGTTCAACTGTGTGACCTCAATTTCAGATATAAATGTAATTTGATTTACGAATTTTTTTCATCTTAAACACACATGATGATTTTCCAGTTTTTTAAAGGTGCAGTATGTAAGTTTGACAGCTAGTGGTTGTACTAGGTATTGCACACCTGGTTCAAACAAATGCAAGCGCAGGTTGTCAGAATGAAGACACCAACAGTGTGTGTCTGATTATTAAGCCTAAAGGCTGATTTAAATCGTGTTCTAAATAAAAGCAATGGCACGTGATAGAAGGAATATTTTCCATACTAAACCAAGTTTTTGTTCCTACCAACACCTGAAATTTATATTTTAAAAACAACATCTATTTATTGCAGCTGAACGATAGGAAAAACTGACAATGATCACCTCAGGTACACCTCATGTGCTTTATTCAGTGTTAAATGCTAAAAATGTGAGTTTGAATGACATTTCACATGACGTTTATTGCCATACAACTGAAAGCAGCAGCAGATAGTTCACCTCAGATCTTGAAAATAAAATAAACCGTTTGAAATTGAACTTTAAAACTGTGACTCACAACCAATCAGTGATTTAGCATGTACATTTAATAATGTTAAAGAGGTTTAATATGTATTAATTAGATTATAAACCTTACCATTTCGTTGGAGTGCAGTGAGTGCACTATTCTCTGAATGGCTGTATTTAAATTTCTGTCGTGTTTCGTCTGGTGCAAACAGCCAAATTGCTTATCACTGCAAATTTCGTCATGTAGCGTGTTGTTAGGACACGGGGTTACAATGTAACCCTCTCACCTAATGTTTACGTTCGTAATATTTATATTATTTGCTAATTAATAACCTCATGTGGAACTCTGAATCTGTGTCTCATTTTGGAGGCTGCTACTGTCCACCGGAGGTCGTTTTTGAGAGGACACTTTGAGAGCCTTCCTGACTGAATAAATGAAATATGCGGTTTTCCACCAAGTCAACCTGGGGTGCTAAAATACAATTGGCTAAATTGGCATTGGGCGGGTTAAATGATCAAAACAAAGACTGATGTTCCGGTGTTAACGCACATTTTCAAAACAGAATATCTGACTTAATTTCTTTTTTTTAAGATAAACAAGCATGCTCACCTAGCATGTTTCTTAAATATCTTCAAACATATTATGGTATTTTTTTGCTTTAAAAGAGCAAAAACTTACATAAAGCACCTTTAATAAAAAAACTGGAACAAAACACAAAAGGGGTCGTACCATGCTTCCCTCTGCTGATGTCCACATACTGGCACAGTCTGGGATGGGTGATGGTTTTGAGGATCTGGAAGCGTCCTAGAATCTTGATGGAGTTTGGTGTGAGAGGAAGTCCATTGCTGCCGCACACATCGTGAGGAAGAGGAGAAGCAAAGAAGGTGGAAGCCCCTAATTCAGCATCTTTGAGGGGCTGCATGACTGGTGCTCAAAACACACACTGTAAAGTGGGCAGAAAATACAGTTATTTCAACTATTTACAAAAATGTATCTGTATTTCTGAAACCAAGTCGAGTTCATATGCGTTGAATGCAACATAAACACAACATAGAACAATTGTTTTAAAATATTAAAATATAAATACTCATCATGAGAACTCAAGCTAAATCGATAATATTTTCGAATATTAACTGAAATTATTTCATAATTTCTGAAACCAATTTGAGTAAATATTCCTTGCATGCAACATAAACAGTACAACACTTATTAATATACGCTACCTGACAAAATTCTTGTCGCCTATCACAGTTTTCAGAACAATAAATAATAACTTGACTTCGAGTTGATCACTTGGTATCAGAAGTGGCGTATATGAAAGGCAAAGGCCTTTAGATTACGCTTATTTGACCAAAATAAAATATGATCCAGCTTTGACTTTTTATTATTTAATTAGGACAGTAAGGTCTGACTTGGCTTAGACAAAAGTCTCGTCACTTAACAGAAATTTAGCCAGGTTTATTCCGCTGTGGCTAAGCTGAAGGAAAATGAACGAATGAGTGAACTCAACAAGGTAAACCAATATAACATTATAATATTTAATTTAAATTAACTCACGCCATTCAAATTATTCAGTAATTTCTGAAACTAATTTCGGAATAAAGCCTTCAACATAACATAAACAATATAGCAAAATTGTGCTAAGACTGCTAAATTTTGCTTAATTATGCTAATCCAATACAATACTACATTATAATACTTTCTAAAAGCTTTCGGTAAGCATATTTTGAATACAAGATATATACTGACACCAACTATTGCAACACAATCGACATAAAACTATAAGGAATATCAATAAATATAATATTCAGACCTCAACAAGCTAAACCAGTCATGTTTTACAATATTAAATTGACAGATACTGCACACACACATTTGACATTTCTGCATGCTTGTCGTTCGTTCGTGCTTTGAACAAACACAATATAAAATCACCAGCATACCTGCTTGTCTGATATGAAAGACTGCTCCATTTGATTCACGAGTCCATTGATAATATCACACATATATATTTGATATTTTGAGAGATCGGTGGACTCTTCCGGCGATTGTAAACAGCCGAAACGCGTGCGTGACCTGTTTCTTCCGCGCCAGAGAGCAGCTGCACGACGCGTGACCAAGACGTCATCTTCGCTCGCCGCCGCTGGGGGACGAGTGTGTGGCGTGTGTGCTATTACGGTATTATAGCAAAGAGGCACACGGTTGCAGTTTTATGTGAGTATAATAGTTCGCAGTTCAGCTCAGTTTATGAGTTATGTTTTATTGATATTTGTAATGTAGCGTATTGGGAATGGAATTAGAGTTGTTGACGAATGTGCTTCGAGGACTGGAATGTGAAAGTGACAGTCAGCAGTGTTTCTATATTAGGATATTATGGATATGAACTGGATTAGTATAGGATACAAACATTATATTAAGGCATATTATGGTCATATATTGATAGATCTGCATATATGATTTTTGAAGGTCTAAAACGTGGTTTGTCATAATTCATGACAAAAATAATAATATATGTATGCTTGTTCACATCATGGTAAATCTGAACTATTATGCAAACGGACTTTGACATGAATAATTCCCTTTTAAGATTTCCTTCTGTCATTATTTCACTTTCACTTGCAGTTTATGATCTGTCAAGCAGGTTGAACAAAAATAAAAGATATAAGATGATTTGAATAGACTGAAAACAATTTAAAGATGGTTTCAATTTGAAAAACTCCACAGAAAATAATAAAAAATAATAATATTGTGCAAAAAGTAATCTTATTAATGTCACATAATGTGATTATACTCAGTTCAGTTGCCTAAACAAGCCCAACTTTACAAATCACAAATTAGTGTTGTAAATATTAGTGTCATAAATATAATGATACAATCTAAGTACATTAAAACAGAAATCGTATACAAAATCAAATCACTTTAATTGTCACATCATCAGCAGCATGTGTGCTATGATGAGTGAAAAGCTTAGGTGCTGGCTCCAGACAGTGCAAAATACAGACGGTGCAAAATACAGACAGTGCAAAATACAACATTATACTCACAAAAACAAGACAATGTAAAATTGGCAATGTTGACAGGGATACGTACGATGGATAGGTGTACACATAGTTGTAGGCAGTATTGTTTTAAGTATGGATTGCTAAAGTGCAGTGCATGCTATATCTTGATGATGTGCAGTGTGGGGTATGGAAGAGTTTGTGTGGGGTGTGTTAAGTGTTCATCTGCCTGATAGTCTGAGGGAAGAAACTTTCCTTCAGTCGGCTGGTGCGTGACCGGATGCTGCGGAACCATCTGCCTGAGGGTAGCAGAGAGAAAAGTCTATGGCTTGGGTGGCTGGAGTCGCTGATGATTGTCTTGGCTTTCCTCATGCACCTCCTGGTATAGATGTCCTGGAGGGAGGGAAGCTCACCTCCTACTACGCGTCCAGCAGTTCGCACAATCCTATGTAGACCTTTGCGATTGCTGCTGGTGCTGTTTCCGTACCAGGTGGTGATGCAGCCAGTCAGGATGCTCTCCACAGTGCAGGTGTAGAACGAGCGGAGGATGTGGGGGCTCATTCCAAACCTCCTGAGACGCCTGAGGAAGAAGAGGCGTTGTTCTGCCTTACTCAGCACTGCGTCTGACAAAATATATTGTGCAAAGAGTAATCTTATAATTTTTTATTTATTTGACATGTACAACACAATTACACAGGACAACCAAATGCATTTGTTGAAGTGTTTTAGCAGACTTTCTAATTCTCAACACCTGTCCACAGGAGGCTTGACAAAAATGACAAAATGAAAATATAATAATACTTATACACAACATTATAATTCTTTACATAAAATTACTGAAGGCAAGAGCAAAAGTGGCATGATAAAACTAACTAATAGTAAACTATTTGTGCAAACACTGCTGTTTTGTTTTTAACCACTTTTTAAGAACACTACTAAAAATATTGATATTACTTTCTAATTTTAGGCTAACGGGTAAATCATTCCACAGTTTGGCTCCCAATTTGGCTCCTCAAGGAGATTGACCAAATGAGGTCTTCCACTTTGGCACTAGACAGTCACCATTAGCAGTTGCTCGTGTGACTCTGAGAGGTTTGATGCCTACTGATCAGATCAGAAAACAGCATCGGAACATGATTATTTAAACATTTAAAAACCTATTTAAGATAATTAAATTTAATAAAACTATCAAAACTAAAAAGGTTATGTTGACATAAAACACCACAATGATGCCATCGCATAGGCTTTAAGGCCATGATTTTAACTGCTTGTTTATATATATAGTCAATAGGCTTTAATGTAGTTAAAGAAGCTTGTCACCACAATGTAATGCAATACGTCAATAGAGAGAATATCATTGTGTGCATGTATAATTTAGCAGTTTGATATGTTAAAAATCTAATAAAACGAAAACAGTTTAGACTGCTTAACCTTCTAATATTTTTAACATGACTATTACATTTTAAATTAATGTCTAGTTATGCCAAGATACTTAAATTCATTCACTTCTTTAATAACTTTATTTTTAATCAGCACCTCAAATTTATTCCTTACAGGCCTATTTCTTATAGAGAAGCACATAGAAACATCAGGGTTTCTGCAGGGTCTTAAAAAGTCATAAATTTGCTGTTCTAGGTCTTAAATATCTTTTGCACAGGTCTTATTTTTCCAATGTCCATGTAACGCTACATCTAATGCTAATTTAAATTCTTTTTGTTGTTGTTATTGTTGTTTGGTTTTCGTGGTGTTGTAGTTCTTTATTTCACTAGTCTAAATGTATTTTGCGGTATTACAACTACAAATGAGACCAACATGCAATAGCCAATCAGCTTTTTGTTATTGAACTCAGTGCGAGTGGCGAATGTGACGTCATCGCTGTGTTTGCGGAGGTTCGCTTTGGGTGCATGTGATATGATTTAGCTTTTTTTGCTTTAATTTTTTCCATAATAAAAAATATAATTGTAGAGCAATGCTTGTTCTGTTGTAAGTAATATTTAACTTTAAAAGGTAGAACTGTCCGAGATATGAACAAAAGCAAGTGATGCATCATAGTTTGATTTAAAAAATCTTGAATGGTTCTAAAAATCCTTATAATCATTAAAATAATTTATAAAAATAATAAAAAATAATTAGTTTAAAAATCTTGAACGATATTAATGATATAACATAGTTCCAGAAACGTCTTTCTTCTCTGTTTATCCGTCTGACTTTACGGTGGGTTTCTTTTAACCGTCCCCTGTCTTTTAAAGAGCCTCGCCTGTTTTGTGAGGTGCGCGCAGTCAGCGTAGGTGTGCGATGCCGTGCCAGGCGAAAGTATAAAGGAGCCTTAAGATATTTGATGTTTTTTTCCTGTAGTTCAATGATGCATCTAACCTGACTTCAGTGCTGTTCAATTTGAATACATTTATTTTGCCACTAATTTTGTGATTTTTTGCATTTTCTCTTTGTGTATGTGTGTTATTAATATTGTAATATAGATTATTGATTATTGATCTTAAATTTAATACTTAATGGTCTTAAAAAGTCTTAAATTTGACATTATAATATCTGCAGAAACCCTGAAAATTGACATTGACATTCAACGTTAAATGAAAAAGCTCAAGCCATCTTGAAATATGTTGTAAAGCCTGGGTCAGTTGCTCACCTCAATGTCATATAACGTTATTATACTCAGTTCAGTTGCCTAAACAAGCCCAACTTGTGTTGTAAATATTAGTGTCATAATTATAACAATAAAATCAAAGTATATTAAAATTAAACACTCCACTGAAAATAAATATATATATATAT
>CAIGQZ010032813.1:20420384-20436045 GCA_903798205.1 Danio tinwini | reverse complement strand
ATATATATATATATATATATATATTGTGCAAGGAGTTATCTTATTTATGTCATATAATGTTATTATACTCTGTTCAGTTGCCTAAACATGCCCTACTTTACAAGTCACAAATTTGTTAGTAAGTGTTGTAAATATCAGTGTCATAAATATAACAATAAAATCTAAGTATATTAAAATGAAACACTCCACTGAAAACCATTAAAAGGTATATATTGTGCAAGGAGTAATCTCATTAATGTCATATAACGTGATTATACTCAGTTGTATACTCAGAGTTAAGTGGCCTAAACAAGCCCTATTAGAAACCACAAATTAGTTAATAAGTGTTGTAAATATTCATTCATTCATTTCCTTTTTGCATAGTCCCTTTATTAATCCGGGGTCGCTTATTCAGTACATGTTTTACGCAGCGGATGCCCTTCCAGCTGCAGCCCATCACTGGGAAACACCCATACACACTCCTTCATACACATACACTACGGACAATTTTAGCTTACCCACTTCACCTATAGCGCATGTCTTTGGACATGTGGGGGAAACCGGAGCACCTGGAGGAAACCCACGTGAACGCAGGGAGAACATGCAAACTCCACACAGAAACGGCAACTGACCCAGCCGAGGCTTAAACCAGCGGCCTTCTTGCTGTGAGGCGACAGCACTACCTACTGCTCCACTGCGTCGCCCAGTTGTAAATATTAGTGTCATAAATATAATGCTTACATTTTATTATATAAAAATGTGCATAATTTATTGCTGTAATAGATATTAGAAAATAAGAATAAATCGAGAAAAATGTGCATAAGGGTAATGGTGTAACAGATATGCATAAATTACAAGCAAAAATAAATAAATAAATAGTTACTTTATTGGTTTCTGAGGAATCTTATTTTCAAGTATTCAAGTACAGAAATACAGAACATCAAATGTAAAATAACATGGTCATCATTGTGTAAATATTAATAAAAAATATATATAATAATAATAATATCTTTCTTTTCATTTTTAATAAATAATATAATCCTGCGAACTGACTATCGTATATATATATATATATATATATATATATATATATATATATATATATGGATAGTTATCTATAGGTCTGAACAATATATAGTTTGAGCATTGAAATCGCAATGTATCTGCAATAGTCACATCACAGGATTAGATATTAAAAATGAAAAGATAAAGATATTATTATTTTTTTCTTTTTTATTATTATTTACACAATGGCCATGTTATTTTATATTTGATTGTTCTGTATTTCTGTACTTAAATACCTTTAAGACTCCTCAGAAACCCATAAAGCACTATTTATTTATTTATGCTTGTTATTTATGCGGATGCACTGCATAGAAAATGATTTGATCGTCCCAGTCAATCTAAATTAATAAAATCTTTCCAATTTAAAGCAGTTCAAATCATATGGTGAAATTGTTTTTAAATCACAATATATATTGCAGCAAAAATAATATTGCAATGTCAGATTTTTCCAATATCATGCAGACCTAGTTATCTATATTTTTGGGTAACAGGGACTATTACTGTTACTTAAAATTGTAAAAAATACAAAATAGTGCAACTATTAAGATAATGATATTCCTGTATGGTGCAAGCATTAATAATTACTTTACAGTATTCTATTAATATTACAGTATCTTAAAGATGAATAGAAGAGAATGAAGTCTTATTGGGGCTCTTTGCCAGTAAAGCTGCTCATGTGCGGCTTGAGTGCATGGTTGTTTTCTCCTCACCATTCAGATGTACATGAAAGTGACAGCTGCTCCTGTAAATGTTACTTTCGCTGGTGTCGGATGTAACACATGGCCTTAAACGTCTTTCACGAGCACTTCAGACGTTTTGAAGGTTTCTGACACACATGCCGTTGTGTTTTCTTGGATGCATTTCATGGATTTTATATTCGTTGCATGGCTAGAACTCACTTTTATTGGCTGTCATATGACAGCGATGACCACCGCTTCAGGGCATTATGAAAAAAAAAAGTGACAACTGACCTTTTTTGGAAGCGTTCTTTGGTTCCCGGGACTCGTTTTCAGGGGTTATGCAAATGAAAACAGTCCTGTCATGGTGCTCATAAATTCTTCCACCACAGGCCCATTTAAAGCAGTTCAAGAACTTCAAAAACAAGAGACTTTGATCCACGATATTATCAACTCCAGCTTTTTTGTGTTTCTAATTTCCTCATCTGAACTCTTTTGTTTTCATCCTGCGCCAGCTGTTGTTTTCCAGCACCACCCTGCACTATGTGTTATGATGTGTTCTTCTCTTTTCCTACGCCTTGTAAAAATTCCCTTAGTCCTTTTTTTTTGCATTGGATGATCCAAAGCCAAATGTGTAATGTGTCCGTGTTCCTTCAGCAGCTGTCTCTCGACTCAATGGGAACTGTTGTTTGATCCATCCTGGAGCCAAAGAGGATTCCTCAATCAAAACACTTTTATAGTGGCGGCGGGCGACAGTGACGCAATTACGTCCCATGGTGGACATGAGAACACACACATTTAGATGCCATATGGTTTGATTTCATCTTCTTCCTCCTCATTGTTTTTGACCTGGAGATTGGCTGGGTCTAAAAGTACTGAAGTGAGAACCCAAAACAGGGTTTGTAGGGATTAGGATGGAGAATGTATGCTTTGATGAGGTTTTCACATGCTGTTTGGCGTCTAGCCGATCTATTGTGGAGCATCTGGCTGGTGTCAGACGTTTCATTATAATTCCCCTTTCATGGAAAGGGATTAGGACAGAAAGTTGGCCACATATCGGTATAAATTACAAATTAAAGCACCGTGTAAAGTGTGCCAAAACACCTCATGTTTTTTACGTGCGCCAGAGATCTAAAATATCTTATTTAAAGAGGTCGCACCCTCTCCAGTGCTGCATGTTCCCAAACATGGATAGGATGTCCCTGTGGATCCTCTTTTTTTTTGAATGATGTTTATGAGTGACTAAGAGTTCCTACTGCGTTTGATCTCTTTCTCTTTGGCTTGTTCTTCCAGGTTCCTGGTACGTTCCCTTTTTAAGATGTCAGGCCACACACCCTCACTCATGAGACTGGAACAGAAGGCCGCGGAGGCAGAGCAGATCATTGAATACCTCAAGCAGCAGGTCCAGCTGCTGAAGGAGAAGGCTGGTAAGTGGATGCATAAGGCCTGCATGTGTGTCGCTCACGGGTCAGAGACAAATGAGGATGCTGGAGATGATGATGAAAAGTAGACAGAGAAGAGATGCCTTAATAATAATCTCGAAATGTAATATTTGAGTTAATGGATGTTTCAAATATTTTATAGGTGGCCATAGATACATTTTTTATCTAGATTAATCTCACTGTAGTCTTGGAATTAATCTAGATTAAAATGGCTCATTTGAATTCTGCCGAAGAATATGTGTGCTACCCAAACAATGACTAAAAGTAAGTCTTTGAAAACGGGTTTCTCAAGCCAGCTGGTGCCTTAGACCAGGAGCTCATCTCCTGTTTCCAAAATGCATCACAAACTGCTTGAGAAACTGTTCTACTACGATAATTGGTGATGAAAATAAATAATGTTCAATAAGATGTCCTTGTGTTTACTAACTGTTTATTCAGTTAAACATGAATTTTGAACTATAGGCCTACATAAGCTCCAAACAGAGATTTTTCAGGTATATATCTGCTCTAAAATATCAAGATGAAGTCATCATAGCTTGTGTAGAATAGACCCAGCTCCCAACCCAACTTTGAGAATAGATTAACAGCAATATATATACATTTTTTTAATTGCCCGATATGAGTCTCACGTCAACGCAGCACGTTATCGCCGATAACGGCCCACCACTAAAATATTTATATCATTTCACTTAGAAATATATTAAGGGTATATGCAGGAATCCTAAAGGTAATTTCAGTATCTTTTTAAGACTTTTTAAAGACCTTCTCAGAATATTTTAAGACCTCATCGCCACTACAAATTCTAATCAGTATCAAACCTTCAACTAAATAAACAGTTGTAGTTAAATAAATCAATGGAGCACAACCATGCAACAGAACTCAGATAAGCTTGGAAGAAACAAACCCTGAAAGAATAAATTAGGTGGTTGTTTACAGCGACAGGTTTCAGCCACTGTTCAAACTCGTCTTTCTCCAACCAGGAGTACGCAAACTTACATTTTCCCATTCTGTTTTGATCTATGGTTATGCTACATGTGGACAGTGTCACATCACCTTCCTGCGTTTGTTGCAAATTACGCATCCCGGCCTGAACCAATCGCGTGGGTCGAGCACGCCGTTGGTAATATTAGGAGGAAAATAAATATATTTATGCATTTTTGGAGTCAAACACTTTGGACAATGCTTGAACAAAATTTAAGACCTCCTAAAAACGTGAGAAAGAAATTAATAAAAAAGTGATAGACTTTTTTATACCTTTTAAGAGCCTTAATTTTCTCACAATTGATTTATCAACTTGAAATACTTTTTAAGACACCGCGGACACCCTGTGTTAAGATTTTATTGCAGTACAGTTCAATAATTTTGGGATAAAAAAAAAAAGTAATGCTATTTGATCTGAAGTGACAGTTAATTGCATTTATTTTATGCATGTGTGTCCCAGTGAGAAATAAGGATCAGCGACAAATGAGGATGCTGGAAATGATGATGAAAAGTAGACAGAGAAGAGATGCATCTCTTAGCCGGCAGCTAGCTCTCTGCAACTCTCACATGGTCGCCTACTGAAGCTAAGCAGGGCTGCGCCCGGTCAGTACCTGGATGGGAAACCACATGGGAAAGCTAGGTTGCTGCCAGATATGTTGTTAGTGAGAGCAGCAGGGAGGCTCAATCTGCGGTCTGTGTAGATCCTTACACCCCAGAATAATAATGGGCACTCTATACCTCTCAGTGAGCGCTGTTTTTGAAGGAGACCTTAAAATTGAAGTCCTGACTGTCTGTGGTAGTTATAAATCCCTCTGACCATCATGGCCATCATTTAACTATCTCTATACCATAATTGGCTTCATCACACTGTCTTCTCTCCACCAATCAGCTGGTGTGCGGTGCACAGTATGGCTGCCGTCGTGTCATCCAGGTGGATGCTGCACACTGGTGGTGGATGAGAAGATTCCCCCCAAAAATGTGTAAAGCGCTTTGAGTGTCCAGAAAAGCGCTATATAAATGTAAGGAATTATTATTAATTAATAATGCATAAAATTGAAAAATGTAATATTTGAGTTTGGCTATTTCAAACATTAATTAATTTTACTTGGAAATATATATATTACGATTTTATTGCAGTAAAGTTCAACGAGCAATGCTTTTAGTAAAGTAAGTAAAATTTACTTAAAAAGCACATTAAACTTCAGTTTGGCACTGAGCAAAGTGCTGAACAAACCAAAACACATTCTAAAACAGAATAAATTAACAAAAAAATAATAACAGAATAATAGTATGAACAACAATGATGCCACAATAGAGATTAAAAGCCTGGGAAGGCAATAGAATAAACATGTCTCTTAAGTCTGGATTTAAAAATAGAGAGATAAGAAGCACTCGTAATGTCCGGTGGCAGCTGGTTTTTGATCTGAAGTGTCAGTAAAGGCATTTTTTATGATACAGATTTTTGTTCCAAATCAATTTCTTGTCAATTTTTACAATTTCTACAAAAACTTTGAATGTCAAACTGATTCAAAATGACAAAGACATTTTTGACGTTAAAAAGAGGATTTCAGTTTACAATACAGTACTCAGCATAAATGAGCACACACCCGTTTGAAAGTGAATAGTTTTATTAATTTCTCAGTGAATATAACCATTAATTGTTGGTGCCTTTAAACAAAACAGATTTATTAAACATTATACAGGGAGTGCAGAATTATTAGGCAAGTTGTATTTTTGAGGATTAATTTTATTATTAAACAACAACCATGTTCTCAATGAACCCAAAAAAACAGTGACCAATATAGCCACCTTTGTTTGCAAGGTCACTCAAAAGCCTGCCATCCATGGATTCTGTCAGTGTTTTGATCTGTTCACCATCAACATTGCGTGCAGCAGCAACCACAGCCTCCCAGACACTGTTCAGAGAGGTGTACAGTTTTCCCTCCTTGTAAATCTCACATTTGATGATGGACCACAGGTTCTCTGTGGGGTTCAGATCAGGTGAACAAGGAGGCCATGTCATTAGTTTTTCTTCTTTCAGTCCCTTTCTTGCCAGCCACGCTGTGGAGTACTTAGACGCGTGTGATGGAGCATTGTCCTGCATGAAAATCATGTTTTTCTTGAAGGATGCAGACTTCTTCCGGTACCGCTGCTTGAAGAAGGTGTTTTCCAGAAACTGTTTTCCAGTAGGACTGGGAGTTGAGCTTGACTCCATCCTCAACCCGAAAAGGCCCTACAAGCTCATTTTTGATGATACCAGCCCAAACCAGTACTCCACCTCCACCTTGCTGGCGTCTGAGTCGGACTGAAGCTCTCTGCCCTTTACCGATCCAGCCACGGGCCCATCCATCTGGCCCATCAAGACTCACTCTCATTTCATCAGACCATAAAACTTAGAAAAATCAGTCTTGAGATATTTCTTGGCCCAGTCTCGACGTTTCAGCTTGTGTGTCTTGTTCAGTGGTGGTCGTTTTTCAGCCTTTCTTACCTTGGCCATGTCTCTGAGTATTGCACACCTTGTGCTTTTGGGCACTCCAGTGATGTTGCAGCTCTGAAATATGGCAAAACTGGTGGCAAGTGGCATCTTGGCAGCTGCATGCTTGACTTTTCTCAGTTTAGGCAGTTATTTTGCTCCTTGGTTTTTCCACACGCTTCTTGCGACCCTGTTGACTATTTTGAATGAAACGCTTGATTGTTTGATGATCACGCTTCAGAAGCTTGGCAATTTTAAGAGTGCTGCATCCCTCTGCAAGATATCTCACTATTTTTGACTTTTCGGAGCCTGTAAAGTCTTTTGACCCATTTTGCCAAAGGCAAGGAAGTTGCCTAATAATTATGCACACCTGATATAGGGTATTGATGTCATTAGACCACACCCCTTCTCATTACAGAGATGCACATCACCTAATATGCTTAATTGGTAGTAGGCGTTCGAGCCTATACAGCTTGGAGTAAGACAACATGCATAAAGAGGATGATGTGGTCAAAATACTCATTTGCCTAATTAATTCTTCACTCCCTGTATATCCATTAAAATAAGAGTTTGGTCATCTAACATCTTTAGGAGTAGAAAGATAATAAATTTGAAATTCAGTTGAGTAAAAAAAAATATTACAAACTATAAAATTTAAAGTACATTTTATATTTTTTATGTTTCTCTTGATTTTCCTGTTTTTTAAAATGTTATATTTAATAAATTATATTGTGGTGGTTCATTCCGCTGTGGCAACCCCTGATTAATAAAGGGACTGAGCCGAAAAGAAAATGAATAAATGACGTTTTTCCCCAACATATTAATTCGGGTGTACTTATTTTCGGACGGTTATCTTAAGTTTTTTTTGTTAGATTAGTTCCAGTTTTGGCTTCGGTACTGACTAATCTAATGTATATACACAAATATATTATTTTAAAGCATCCTGTGGAAATTGTTCATTTAAAAGAGAGATCTGTGAGGGGTCTCATTTATTCTGCATTTTAATACTAAGATGTGTCTTGTTTCTTGTCCAAATTAATTCTTAAATCAAGAAGCATTTTCTTGTCTTATTTTAAGAAATAATGTGCCAAAATTAAATGAGTTTTTCTTAAAACAAGTAAAATAATCTTTAGTCAAAACAAAATCAAGATTATTTTGCTTATTTTGTTTCTTGAGCATCAAATAAGCATAATAAAATTATTTTTAAAATGATAATGCTGCTGAGTACTACAATTATTTTAATGTACTATTATACAACATAATTGTATTTTAAACATAATATATCCAGTTTCAGCACACATGATACTTTTTTAACAGTCTATGGACTTTTATTATTCCATCAAGCTCCAAAACAAATATGAGAAATATGGGCTTTTATACATACATTTTGTTTGTGTAGTTGTGCAGGCCACACTAAAAGAAGAGAAGAAACTGATGGTGGAGAATGCCAAACTCAAGAAGGACATCGAGGAACTGAAGAAACAACTTCTTGACAAGGAAAAGACTAGAGGAGGTAGAATATCACACATTCTTGCTGATGTTTTTGAAGTAATGAAATACTAAGATGCTGAACTTGACAACATATTGAAGTAGTCTAAATTTAAAACCCATCAACGCATGACCACCCACATCACTGATGCCTGTTGGGTGGTCAGATAAATCCTAACGTCAGAAAAAATTTTGAAAGCAAAATATAAAAAAGATAGGCTTTCTGCTTTCAGGCTTTCTGCTGTTTCTGCTTAGATTTTTAGTTACATTCAGGTGGTATTACAAAGACGTTTAACGGGACAGTCACCTAAAAATGACCATTTACTCCCTCTTAAGTTGTTACAAACTTTTTTTTTATTCTGTTGAACACAAAAGGAGATAGTTTGAAGAATGCTAGTAACCAAACTGTTGATGATAACCATTGCTATCCATAATATTATAGAAGTGAATGAACTACACAGACACTTTTGTAATATGGTTTTCTGCTGGGTCCCTGGACATGTTGGTCTTTGCGTAAACCAACAAGCAGACAAAGTTGGCAAGAATTAAGGAGTACAAACTCCCACCTTCAGACTAAAGCCGAAGTCACACTAGAGTTTGAGCTTGCGAAATTCTGTTGTTTTTTTCTAGTGCGAGCTGATTTGATAGAGTAAAGTAGATATTTATTTCCTCAATTCGACACACAATACCCCATAATGACAATGTGAAAAAAAAATTTTTGAAATTGTTGCAAATTTATTAAAAATGAAAAATCACATGTACAGAAGTATTCACAGCCTTTGCTCAATACTTTGTTGATGCACCTTTGGGAGCAATTACAGCCTCAAATCTTTTTGAATATGATGCCACAAGCTTGGCACATCTGTCTTTGGGAATTTTTGCCCATTCCTCTTTGCAGTACCTCTCAAGCTCTATCAGGCTGGATGGGAAGCGACGGTGTACAGCCATTTTCAGATCTCTCCAGAGATGTTCAATAGGATTTAGGTCTGGGCTCTGGCTGGGCTACTCAAGGACATTCACTGAGTTGTTGTGAAGCCACTGCATTGATATTTTGGCGGTGTGCTTTGGGTCACTGGCGTGCTGGAAGACGAACCATCGCCTCAGTCTGAGGTCAAGAGCACTCTGAAGCAGGTTTTCATTCAGGATGTCTCTGTATATTGCTGCATTCATCTGTCCTTTTATTCTGACTAGTATTCCAGTTCCTGCCGCTGAAAAACATCCCCACAGCATGATGCTGCCACCATGCTTCACTGTAGAGATGGTATTAGCCTGATGATGAGCGGTGCCTAGTTTTCTCCAAACGTAACGCCTGGCATTCACTTCAAAGAGTTCAATTTTCCCCTTATGGATGATGGAGGCCACTGTGCTCATTGGAACTTTCAGAGCAGCAGAAAATTGTCTGTAACCTTTTCCAGCCTTGTGCCTTGCAACAATCCTGTCTCGGAGGTCTACAGACATTTCCTCTGTCTTCATGCTTGGTTTGTGCTTTGACATGCACTGTCAACCCTGGGACCTTATATAGACAGGTGTATGCCTTTTCAAATCATGTCCAATCAACTGAATTTACCACAGGTGAACTCCAGTGAAGCTGCTGAAACATCTCAAGAATGATCAGTGGAAACAGAATGTACCTGAGCTCAATTTCGAGCTTCACGGCAAAGCCTGTGCATACTTCTGTACATGTGATTTTTCAGGTTTTTTATTTTTAATAAATTTGCAACAATTTCAAAAAGCTATTTTTTTCATTGTCATTATGGGGGATTGTGTGTAGAATGTTGAGGAAATAATTGAATTTAATCCATTTTGGAATAAGGCTGTTACGAAAAAATGTGGAAAAAGTGAAGCGCTATCAATACTTTCCGGATGCACTGTATTTTCTGGCGATACTTTAAAAGTAATATTTTAAACATTTCTTTTAAACAACAACAAAAAATAGTAATTAGAAAAAAAAAGTAAATCTTAAAAATTTTTTACATTTTTTTAAATCTTATCTATTTAAAATGGTGAATTTGCACTCATATCACAATATATATTGCAGAGAAACAAAATATCGCAATGTCAGATTTTTCCAGTATTGTGCAGCCCTAGTCTATAATAAAAATAATTTGTAGGTGAACTGTCTCTTTTATTGGATACAAGGTAATAAGATAATAAACATGACTATTCAAATTGTGTTTAATTGTGAATAAGATCAGTAATTATAATTGTTTTTTCCAGTGATAGACGTGCCTTCTGTTGAGCCCGGTGTCCAGTGTGTGTCTAAACCCTCATCTGCAGATCCACCTGTCCCAGCAGCCCCTTCTGCTCCCGCCACAAAAACACCATCAGCTAAAAACAACGACGAGGCGAAAAAGATGAAAGCCGAGAAGAAGGGTAAGCATTCTTCTCAGACACTCAGTGTGACATTTCCTTTATAACAGCTCATCTCTGCGGTGGCAAAACTTTCCAAGCATTTTTGTTGATTCATTTGCAGCAATACCATCCAAACAATTTCAGAGCTTTTAGTTCGGTGCTAAATCTAACAGATTGTGAAATAAAATAAACTTTTGCCACTACAATCAACATAATCTACCTTCACTTTTAAAAGCTGTAGTTGTATTTGAGACCTGGAAGAGATTTATTTGTGTTGTGAAAATATCAAAATCAAATAATGTTTAAAAAAACTCTTTATTAGGGATGTAACGATTCATCGTGAGCCGGTTGCAAATCGATTAAAATATGTGACGATTCAAATAAGTAGAAATGTTGAATGGATCGTGATACATTTTTTTAACAGAGGGGGCACTGTGTTTACAGGCGCAAGCTCGCTTTACCTTCACATGAGAGGTGGGGCGGCAGAGTAAAATGAGAGCTGTGAGGTGCACCAGACAAAACACAAACTGTGTGCAAATACTGCGAAAAGACATTTACCTAGACTAACAGAACAACGAATATGATGCACATAAACCGTCAGCACAGTGAAAAACTACTGTCAAAGGTCTATACTAAAAAAAACTATTAATATGCCAAACTGTGTGGACCGGATGATTTGTAGCTCTGCTTGCTCCAACGGGTGCTACGAAGATCACACGGTGCATCGGAGTTCTCATAGCAAAAGTGTGAAGATGTTTTTCAGACTGAAAGATAAAGTTGTTTTGTTATAAAACCAGGTATATTATTTAACCCTGTCCTTTTCAAATGAGTTTAAGCATATTTTAATAATGTGCTTATTATTGAAAATGTAAACATTTTCTAAATTATTTCTTAAGTGTATCACACTGATACTTATACTGATTAATTATACAAGTAATATGAATTATTCACCTTTCATGATAAGTTTTTTTTTATGCCAGTGCCCTGGATCAGAGCGCCCATTGACCACCTCTGCACACACTGCTTTCTGGTTTAGGAAAGGCTTTCTTCTCCACACCAGCCATCTCAGTCCCCAGTGAAAGAGTTTTTTTATCAGCAGGGGACATTGAACATTTGCAAAGACCTCAGCTTAAGCCAGAAAACAGAGATATGCTGATATTTGTTTTTCAAAATGTCAAATCCCAGCACAGTTTTAGGGTGCTTTCACACTTGGTTCAATTGCCTGTATCATACCCAACTTCGATTGTCCCCTCTTGCCACCTTCTTAGTTGGTTTGTGTTCACACTGTCTTTTTTTCTTCTGAACCCCGGAACGCTTGCATCATCAAGCTGCTGTTTTGTGTACGGCTGTTGTCAGGTGACGGACGCCAAAGCAAAGCGCCAAAATGGAAAGGCACATCGCGGTTGTTCTGCTTTTACTGAATCTTTTGGTTTTGGACATACAGAGAGAGACTTGCTTCTATCTGCGGCAAACATAAACATTCAGAACATCACGCAATGTCTGTAGAAGCTGTTTTTGGAGGAGACAAGCAGACATTATCATTGTGTTTGCCCTGGCTCAGTCCTGCTTGTCACCAAGGTACAGTACGTGAGTCAGACACACACACACACACAAATGAAAACGATGTTGTACTGTTAGTGGTTCACTTCCGTTATTTGGTACGATTGCATTCATACCAGAAGTGAACTGGACCAGAGTTTGCATGAGCCGTACACCAGACCACCTCTTTCAGGCGGACTCAGGTACTGTTCGTGGGTGTGCACTCGAGTTCAGAAGACACGTTCACACTAGCTATACACCGTAGCTATACATACCGTTGACATCAAATGAACCCGGGTGCTGACCAAAAGTGCTAGTGTGAAAGCACCCTTAGTGTGTTCACATTAACGAGTCTTCTTTAGTTTATTATTATTTTTTTATTATTTGGAATTAGTTTTTTAAATAGCTATGTAGTTATGGCAGGAAATATACTATTGCAAAAATGTGCAGTATTTAGGAAAATAATGAAAGGGCTCCTCACCTTAAATTTGTTTCAAATAATTTTGTTAAAATCTTGACTAAATCGTATCGCGAGATTAGCATTATGACTCGTATTGCATCGTGAGTCAGGTTAATCGCTACATCTGGAGTCTTTATTAATTTTTAGTAACTTTTACCATTTTTTTTTCAACTTAAAAAAAAAGTGAAATAAAATGCAAAATGTAAACACTGTACTTTTAAGATTGCAACATTCTCAGGATGTTATTATTCATGTTTCTGTTTGCATCCCAGAAATTGCATGTAATATTGCGCTCATATAAATTATAAAAAAAGTATTGTCGTGAACAATGAATTTTGTGACATCATGAAACCAATAATAGAGCATAATATAAAAACAACTGACTTTTTATTTTGTCCATACGATGCATATCCTCATATTGCAGCACTATGCCAATGGTTTTTACTTTAGAGGGATAGTTCACCCAAAAATAAACATTTACTCAGTTTACTCACCCTCAAGTGGTTTCAAACCTTTATGAGTAACCATTGACAACTGTAGTAAAAACAAATACTATAGAAGTCAATGGTTACAGGTTTTCATCATTTTTCAAAATATCTCCTTTTGTGTTGAACAGAAAAGCTCCTGAAGCTTTAAAAGCAAAGGGTGAGTAAATACAATGAAAACTATGACAGAATGCTCATTTTTAGGTGAACTGCCCCTTTTAATTACAAATAGGAACATAAGTGAGAAAAACATTTCACTATGTGTGCAATCCCATTTCTAAAAACCTCTTTATCCTACTCTCATAAATAATGGAGTGTAATGAATGCATTTGAAAAGCTTGATGGAGTTTAAAAAGAGACTGAGCGACTGTTAGGTTAAACTCCAACTAGATCTGAAGGCAAACCAGACTTAAAGACGTCACTGATGTCTTCAGGGTGTCACATATTTGAATACTTGTACCCTAAAGGATAGAGATTATGAAATGAGTCTGTTATTATAAAAAAAGATTTTCATTTTAAATCATTTAAGTCCCTTCAGCTTGGGTACGCTCTGTTCATATCTAAGTACAGATCTTTTTTTTGGTAAATTGGTGGTGAGGAAAAACAAGTTAAGTTATGCGTTTCTCTGACATTCTTGTGGACCAGATGTTTCATAATTCTCTGATATTTCTCTGTTAGTTCAGCATTGATGATTGCTGTGTTTCGATGGGGATGAGCGCTTCACCTGCACCTGTAGTTGACACGCAGCTTATATTTTTTGATAATTATTCACATTAACAAGGCTTTGAGGAATCTTGGCGCAATTTCTGATAGACCTGCTTTCGGGCTGCGCAATTAATCAAAATCAAAGCGCTGTGATATTAGACCAAGTAATACTGTGATTTGAATTAATTATATAAATAGTCGTGGTGTTTTAAAGTGAAGGGTCGTCTGCTAAACTATTTTTCTTTCTTTAAACATTTGGAATAAGAAGCATATTTACCAGCTGATGATGAGTTTATGTGGAACTCTAAAGTATTTCAGAAGAAATGAAAAGGGTGGCCTTGCAGTGCTGCGTGAACGTGAATAATTATGAAAGAAACATTTTTACCGGCAGTTTTTACAAGTAAGTTGCATTTCGGCACTCACTGTTGTTCAGGCATTAAAGATAAAAATTAAACAAGGATGATTACATACATGGTTATGTAATTATAATCTCTAAAATAAAAATAGTTTGCAGTTCTCAGACTTGTAAGGAACTAAACTTGAAGGGAACTAATTTTAATTGCTGGAAAACAGTATTTAGCTTTGTCTCATGGGAAAACAAACTGTAAGGGGTAATAGTGATGATATTATTAGTTAATTTATATTGATTACAATTAAACAATGTTACTATAAAATCATATTATAATATATGCTAGATTGTTTTTTTTGTTTATAAATTATTATTTATACTATTATTTTTAATATATTACATATTATGAAATATTTAGTGCCGTCAAACGATCATTCATGTTTAATCACATCTAATATAAGTTTGTATTTACATAATATATACAGTTGTACTATGTACAGTATATACAATATACACTCACTAGCCACTTTATTAGGTACATCTTACTAGTACTGGGTTGGACCCACTTTTGCCTTCAGAACTGCCTTAATCCTTCATGGCGTAGATTCAACAAGGTACTGGAAATATTCCTTAGAGATTTTGACCCATGTTGACATGATAGCATCACACAGTTGCTACAGATTTGTTGGCTGCACATCCATGATTTGAATCTCCCGTTCCTTTGAGATCTGGTGACTGTGGGGGCTATTTGTGTACAAAGAACTCACTGTCATGTTCAAGAAACCAGTCTGAGATGATTCACACTTTATGACATGGTGTGTTATCCTGCTGGAAGTAGCCATCAGAAGATGCTCAATTGGTATTAATGGGCCCAAAGTGTGCCAAGAAAATATCCCCCACACCATTACACCAGCACCACCAGCCTGAACCATTGATGCAAGGCAGGATAGGTCCATGCTTTCATGTAGTTGACGCCAAATTCTGACCCTACCATCCGAATGTCGCAGCAGAAATGGAGACTCATCAGACCAGGCAACGTTTTCCAATCTTCTATTGGCCAATTTTGGTGAGCCTGTGCAAATTGTAGCCTCAGTTTCCTGTTCTTAGCTGACAGGAGTGACACCCGGTGTGGTCTTCTGCTGCTCTAGCCCATCCGCCTCAAGGTTGGACGTGTTGTGCATTCAGCGATGCTCTTCTGCATACCTCGGTTGTAACGAGTGGTTATTTGAGTTACTGTTGTCTTTCTATCTGGCCATTCTCCTCTAACATCTGGCATCAACAAGGCATTTGCGCCCACAGAACTGCCGCTCACTGGATATTTTCTGTTTTTCAGACCATTCTCTGTAAACCCTACAGATGGTTGTGCATGAAAATCCCAGTAGATCAGCAGTTTCTGAAATACTCAGACCAGCTGGTATGGCACCAACAACCATGCCATGTTCAAAGTCATTAAAACACCTTTCTTCTCCATTCTGATGGTCAATTTGAACTGCAGCAGATCATCTTGACCATGTCTACATGCCTAACTACATTGAGTTGCTGCCTTGTGTTTGGATGATTGGAAATTTGCGTTAACAAGCAGTTGGATAGGTGTACCAAATAAAGTGACCGGTGAGTGTATGTCTAAATTCACACACATAACATGCAAATATATACAAAAGAAATA
>CAIGQZ010032813.1:20385446-20415279 GCA_903798205.1 Danio tinwini | reverse complement strand
TATGTATGTATGTATGTATGTATGTATGTATGTATGTATGTATGTATATGAAGAGTTTAAATGCAAAATCCATTGAATTCATCAGACCTCTTTTGTTGTAAATGAGCATTTTCTATCAGGCTCCTCTGATTAGGTTCAGCCAATTCAGTTTATAAGTAATGATAAGGTTATTGGCTAGTAAATAAAATAGCTTGTTGTCATAAATGTTACTTTAGACAATGTTTTGGTTTTTAAAATGGTAGGTTTTCTTTTGCATAAAAAAAACGTCTAAATCCACTTGAGATTGTTTGCCAAAAACCTCCAAATCCACCTATTGTGTCAGGACAGTGTAATTGAAAAATCACTAAAAATGCAATTTGAAATAATTTTATCAAACATAAAACCAATACACAAACTACCTAAAGTTAAACATACATATTACTGTCAAGTAAGTGGCAGTTCATTTCGCTGTGGCGACCCCTGATAAATCAGGGACTAAGCCGGAGGAAAATGAATGAATGAAATCTGTCAAGTAAGTGCATGAAGTGAATGACATTAAAATTGACATTAATAAAATCCTAATAATCTATTTTCATTTATGATATCTATAAAAACATTATCAATTCAAATATTTTGGTGTACTACAAGTAGAACAAAGCAAAACATTAAGAAACATCAATATCTGTGCAATCTCCATTTATATAAAAAGCTGATCAGACATATAGTATAAATTCATATAAATAATGTATAGTTTTATACGTTATATTTATCTTTAAAAATAGCTTATATTAGGCTAACAAATAAAACACAAAGCAGGCTACTGTGCAAAAAAGGGATGTCTCACTTTCAGAAGCTGTTATTTATTCATTCTCACCATACTTAGTCTTGATTGTGACATCTCTTTTTCATCTCTTCTGTTTATATCATGTCATAGCATTCATGGGATAAAAGAACGGCATCTTGTTTAACTTTGTCTTTCGTCAAAATGGAGTTGCTGTTTAATGTAGCTATAGTAAATCGGCCTAATACCTAAATATTACTCTAAACAGTAAATGAATGCTACTCTTCTGATTGTACAAGGTTTTCTTTTTTTTTATAATATACAGAGTTTTGAGGTAGGAACGTTTTCATTTGCCATTCAGTGACAGTTGGACAGGCTCATGCAGTTCATCGAACTCCATCTTTTAAAGTCTAAATCTGAATCAGATAAAACGCTGCTACATATATGTTTTCATTCTGAACTCTTCATATATATCTATGTATAAAAATAAAATGCATTCCTTCATTTACAAAATCTCTACAAAAAAACACTTTCAAATTGAGTCAAGCTAGTATTTATGAGACAGTGTTTTGGACTAGTCTGAAGTAACGTGAGCACAGTTAGTCTTGCTACTGTACCCAACAGCAATCTTTGTTTGCCATAAAATGAATGCAGCTCTTGTTGATTAGGTGTTACGTGTCAGAATTTTGTGAAGGGGGATATTTCAGTTTTACTGTTTCATATAAAACGTCTGCATTACTACGATTCATGCAGGTCCATAAACCTGCTCCATGCACACAGCTCAGTCTCTTGTGTTTTATTTTCCAGAGCCCCAAGTTTACGATTTGTTTAGGGGATTCCTAGCAGCTCGTCAGAAATTCTAATTACACCAATAAAACGCATCTGTTTCCTACATTCGTTTAATTACGCCCCCCCCCCCCCAAATCTCTGGTTATGACTGCATCACGGTTGCTTTAAGTATGTTTGTACATTTATAGAGTTGAAATAATAATGAACGTCCACAGTTGGTTGCGTACAGGATTTTGGACGTAGATGAGATGAGATTTGCTTATTGCATGTATTAAGTTTATTAATTTTGTTAGGGGGTCTGTTTTGTTCTATATCCCTTGTTCTTGGTTATAAAACCTAATAATTTCACTGTTATGAAGTTTCCCAGCTGTTCTTCATAACAGGATATGCTGTTGATGTTTTTGGACCTTTGCATAATTTCGATTTTGCCATGCAATGAGTTCAGGTCTCGATATACTCACTGCTTTTTTTTGTTTGTTTGTTTGCCATTTAGGTGTAGAAAAAAAGCAAGCGTAACCATTTAGAAAGTGCCATTTAGATGAACACATGCTTCACTCTTTTCTCTCAATAACAAAATAAACACAGGTAAATGAAAAAAAGCAGTGAAAAAAACTGTAGTTAAGAAAGCATGTGATCACATAGATGCGCTGTAAGTGTTTATTATTAAACAGCTGTCTGTAATACTCGCTTCTGATTGGTCAGTCACAACATTCCAAGGTGTGTTATTCTCAGCTAACAATCTCTAAACAACGCAGGCTCATCTGGGAACCTTGACCATCAGTGAATACGTTCAATTTTTTACGTCCACATTCATATGTATCTGCTTGTCTGTCACGTTGTGTTTTTTAACTGAAAGTAAGTTTATCGGGGAGCCGAATAGTAAAAAATTTTAATAACATAAACCTTGTATCTTGAATCTACTAGAGTAAAGCACATTGTTTAGTTATATAGAAAAAAAATTATTATTGCGTCTCCAAAGACATCTGCGTGTATTTTACAAACTTTAAATGGTATGTTTTGCTTGTAGCCATGTGTATTTGAATGTCTCAAACCTAAAATGAATGTTGTTTGAGCAGTTGATGACATTCTAATCACACCGGTGTGGTCGTACGTTTCAGGGAGCAGCCAAGGCTGATCACACAGGTGTGATCATACACGTGAAAGGATTAATAAACTATTAACTAAACTATGACTGATGTTTGTGTCAAATTTTTGTTTTGTGGCAAGTAGCTGCATATTAAACAGGATAAAGTTCATCCAGGATGGTTGTTTTCACTAGAAAAAAAGTCTTATACAATAGTGCTCCGCTTCGCATCAGGCTGCTGATAAGCCTGTCAGGCTTTAATCTGCAATAACAACCTCCCTTATATAGCTTGCTAAAAAGCCAAGAGCTTTAAAGTGTATACAACCACAGTTTCTACAGTAAAGCAACTCAACAGATCTACCAGGATTTCTGCAGGTTTTATGATTAAAGAACAGCATGATTATAAGTCACAGCTTAATTACAAAAGGTAAACACAGTGGAAAACAGATTTTATTTCAAAACTGCATGAAAAAAGAAAACTAAAAGGAAACATCTAGATCACTGGTGTCAAACCGCAGCTCTGCACAGTTTATTTCCAACCCTAATTAAACACACCTGATCTAACTGAGTTCTTCGGGCTTGTTTTAAACCTACATGTAAGTGTTATATCAGGGTTGAAACTAAACTGTGCAGGGCTGCGACACTCCAGGAAGTGAGTTTGATACCCCTGATCTAGATGTTTCTTTTACAAAATCACTTTCAAATCGCAGTTTTGATATCCACATGCCAAACATTATCTGATTCTGAAATGTTCTTCTTTCTCTTGCAAAAACGTTTTTTAAATGCGCATCTGCTCTGTGTAATGTATTGCGTCATGTGGAAGCTCAGATCAAATCAAAATATTTTTTTCATTTCAAAAAAATAAGACTTGTTTTCTGTTATGAAACAGATTTATGATAAAATGATCAAGTTTATGAAATCAGACAGACATTAAATGTTAAATCGTTTTCAGACCTTGCTTGCAGATATTTGTACATTTTAATCATTAACACTTGATTGTGTGCAGCATCATAGAAAACAACTTAATGTCATCGTTTATGTTCAGATAGTGTAGCACAAAACAAAAATACAGAGTAAGACGCACATTAAGCACTTCATGCAATTTGTAAAAGGATAGGGTGACACAGTGGCTCAGTGGTTAGCACTGTCATCTCACAGCAAGAAGGTCGTTGGTTTAAGTCACGGCATGGGGGCATGGCATACATTTTTTAAGTTATACAATGTGAATGGTTAACCACAGTCCCTCACCTGCCGTCCAAAGCCACACCTCCTGAAAAACGAGCATGCGCACCTTAAAGATGACAGCAAAACCCTCTCTCATGTGTTAAATGCAACTAGTGCTTGTTCGGCGGCGTGCAGGAATTACACTCATTTCTAAGCCATACTGACATGCTATTTCAGAGCGAATATACAGAGTAGCATGGCAAACAATATAGGGAGCACGTCACAGGTCGTCATTGTTCAAAAATTAACCAATGTGATGTGAATATAAAAGCAACTTCACCTCAGTAAAGCAGGCTAGGCGGAATAGCGCTATTTACTGATGTTTTGTTGTTAAACTAAATAAAATCTACATTATCGATGCTGTAAAAGGTCCCTTATGAAACTGAAAATTGTCCCATCAATCTTTCACCGGAAGATTTCAGTGGCTGAACAGCACTTCTGTGCATATATAACCCATTTTTAACAACAACATCTACATCAGCTCTGCGTGAAGCTAAAATAGTTTTAAAACAGAACATTACTTGTCTAAAAGAAATCCTTCAGCCATGGTGTCATCGTTCCCCCAGCATGCAAAAGTAACTCCAATATTGATTCAGCATGTTTTTACCACTCTCTCTCTCTCTCTCTCTCTCTCATGAACGTGCACAAACGGCAGAGCTGCGTACAAACGACTGCGCAGTTGTTCAAATCTACATTTGCTGACAGACAGTTTGGGCTACTTATCAGAATTATGAG
Source organism: Danio tinwini (assembly GCA_903798205.1). NCBI lineage: Eukaryota > Metazoa > Chordata > Actinopteri > Cypriniformes > Danionidae > Danio > Danio tinwini. Next base: position 20,410,687 of record CAIGQZ010032813.1, on the reverse strand, counting down.
AGATGTCAGCCCGACACTATATATATATATATATTGGATAAACATTTTTTAGTTTTATGCCTTACCCAGAATATAAAAATACATATAAACACATTTAGATCATTTACTTGAATCGTTATTATTGGAATGTGAAGAGTCTTTTAACCAGCACAACAAAAAAAGGTTTCTGAATCACCTACTGCACCTTTAATATTTTTTCAGTCAGTTTGACTGACATAAGTTACGATAACTAGAAAGGTTCATTTGATTCAACAAAAATGTTAAGGCAGCAACAATTTTTTTTTTTTTTTTTACCCTGTGCAGAACTCTGCAAACAGAAGAAATAAATTAGAGAAGATTTCCACATGAAAGAAAGTTTAACATAATACGTAATCGCCATAGACTAATAATAGCTTGAAAGAGTTTACCAGTAGGAGAAAACATTCTCCCAAAAAAAAACGTAAACTCTTTTGGCCTGAGGGCAGCACGGTGGCTCAGTGGTTAGCACTGTCGCCTCACAACAAGAAGGTTGCTGGTTCGAGTCTTGGCTGGGACAGTTGGCATTTCGGTGTGGAGTTTGCATGTTCTCCCCGTGTTGGCGTGGGTTTCCTCTGGGTGCTCCAGCTTTACCCACGGTCCAAAGACATGCACTACAGGTGAATAGGATGAACTAAATTGGCCGTAATGTGAGTGTGTGTATGATTGAGTGTGTGTGGGTGTTTCCCAGTACTGGGTTGCTGCTGAAAGGGCATCCGCTGCATAAAACATATGCTGGGCACGAGGACTGGATCAACCTGTCTCTAACATCAGATCAACCAAAAGCAAATCACAACAATCCAATCAGTCCCTTATGAACAAAACAAGAGTCCTGCGATATATTTCACTTTAATGGACCCTTTTCACATTTCCAGCTTTCTCAGTGAGCAGCGAAAGTTGTCATAGTTGGTAAACTTACAGCGCATTGATTGGGAGAGCACAACAAATTATTTTTTACAGTCCTATTTACTGAAATAATAAAAGAAAAATTCCACGATCGTGTTATCAAGACTTTCAGAAAAAGGAAAAAAATAGTGTGAGACTGATAACGGCAGCCAGAAAAGAGAACTACGTCAAATGTACTGTCCTGCCCCATAGACATTGCGTTAGAAACACCTTGCATAACTGATAATTCATTATTTGTAATTTGATGCAAAGATGACATAATACATATGTAAATACATATAAATGTTCATACTTTTTTATTTTAAATCTAAATCTAAAAATAAGACTTTCAAGGATTCCAAACGCATTATAACAGTCTTGTGAAGAGAGTCCATAAACATCACAATATGCAGAAAAAAAAAGGTGATCCAATTTTTAGGCCAATTCTAAAAAAAACTGATCTGGATTCTTTGGCTGATCTGTAATAATTTTGTGTTAATTTCCTCAGATGCAGAATCGAATGGCCGTGCTCCTCTGCAACCTGAAGCCGGCTAAGATGAGAGGTGTTTTGTCCCAGGCCATGGTCATGTGTGCCAGCTCTCCAGAGAAGGTGGAAATCCTGGATCCCCCGAGTGGAGCCGCTGCTGGCGACAGGATCACCTTCCAGGGCTTCCCAGGTAGCGTTTCATATTAATACACAGACGTACTGCAATGAAATGCGATATAACTGGCCAGTGGTCCAATGGCACTCACAGTCTGTTTGGTGGAGCCCATCTGAGAACCTCATGCTGGTTTATTAAAGGAACAGCTCTCACAAGAAAATAAAGTTCTGCTGTGATTTACTAGCTCTGTAAGTGTTGTTTATAAACTTTCTTTCTTCCTTGAGACACTGAAACGTCCTGTTGTGTGACATATGAGTGTTTTTTTTGTCCCTGGGACACAATTTTTTAAAGAAAAGTCCCTGGAGCTTGACCAGGGACTGTCAAGCTCCAGATGGACAAGATGCTCCATAAAAATAACAAATCCATAGTTGGTACATTTATTGCATCCACTATATTCATAAAATTATATACTGTAAATGCTTGTCAGTATTCAAAGTGCATCTTTTGCCATAGCTATCAAACTAAATTGAACTGGGTGATGAGATATTTGTATTATTGCACAAACCTGATCTGACACAATGCGTCTTTAACTTTTTATTGCATTCAGATGTTTTTTTCCTGTTTACGTGGACAGATTTAGCCATAATAAGCTGCAATGTAGACCTAACCTAGACCTGTGGTGAAAAATTATTACAGTTAAAAATCTCTGAATCATCAATATTATATCTTGAATTAATTCTAAGCTTAGTTTTGAACAGCCGATGGCGCTCTAGGCTAGTTTTTAACAGCAGATGGCGCTCTAGGCTAGTTTTAAACAACAGAAGTTCGCTGTAGGCTAGTTTTGAACAGCAGATGGAGCTCTAGGCTAGTTTTTAACAGCAGATGCCACTCTAGGCTAGTTTTAAACAACAGAAGATTGCTCTAGGCTAGTTTTGAAAAGCAGATGGCGCTCTAGGTTAGTTTTATACAACAGAAGACCACATTACGCTAGTTTTGAACAGCAGACGGCGCTCTAGGCTAGTTTTTAACAGGAGATGGCCCTCTAGGCTAGTTTTAAACAACAGAAGATTACTCTAGGCTAGTTTTGAACAGCAGATGGCGCTCTAGTCTCGTTTTAAACAACAGAAGATCGCTCTACCATTTAGTACCTTAAAATAACAAACATGCTTGATTGATATCCTCCAGCTCTATAGAATCATATTCTGAACAAAAAAAGTAAAGTTTCAAAGCTAATTTCGAGAGGTTCGTATGATTCATCGCGCTGGTCTCCCATCCATAATCATTAGTAAGCTCATCGGATTAATCCAAAGTCCCTATAAATAGCTCGTCTAGTATTACTCCCTTATCTTCATTTTTTTAAGAATGCCCCCATCCACCCCATCTCCCCTTTTCCTCCTTTTTCCAGGGGAGCTCTCGAGAACTACCTGATCTCGTACTCCCTTACATGCTCATCGACCAGTTATCTCTGACAGGATGCCAAACCTGCTAATATTATCAAGCAATATCTAAGTGTGAACTCTTGAAATAAATAAATTATACAATTTCGGTGAAATCTACACCATCTATGACTGATGACTGAGATCTCATCCAGAATGCAAATCTAGCCAAAAACATTTTGGGGGGAACAAATTGTGTTGTCTATTCCAGCCTTTAAGTTATTTGTTTTCATTTATGTGAGCTAATATTATATTCCCATTACATACAAAAAGCCAATTCCTCAGTGTTTAGCGGAACCTCACAAACAATCAGAATTTTATTTGCAAGCCATTAAATAATATGTTGGATCTGGCAAGAAAGAGATTTGGAGGAGTTTTTGTGGTTGAGCACAATAACTAATGGGAAAATTCCCAGGAATCGTGCAAATATGCAGTGCAGGGGAGGACCATCTGCACAGACATGAGAAGATAAATGTCAATTTGGCCTTTCCATCTCTCCGTTTTTAAACTCTTCATCTTTCCAGCTGCCAAAAAGTGTTTTTCCCAAGCTAATTACAGTTATTCCCAATACAAAAACAAAGCACGTAGGAGGATTAAGGCAGTTGTCCAACTTCCTCCAGTTGGTGCAGTCATAAAATGACAAAAATGGTCCACAATCAACACAGATTATTACAGAGAAAGAGTACAAGCCACCAAATTCCTTTTATTAGCTTAATTATATTTTAACTTCCTTTTCTACGTTTTCTTCTTTTGTTTTGCCAAGCAATTGTTTAGTATTCTCAAATGTTTTATTTTTTAACGATCAATTTTGTTGCGTTTTTTATTTTGTATTTATGGCTCTCTGAATTGTGTCATTAAAAGTAATGAGGACAGACCGTAACCTTTCTTGGTCCTTTCTTTACTTCTCGTCTCACATTTGGATTCTAGCAGTTCTGATGGTTGTGCAAAGGTCAGCTAAAAACCCAGGATCGTCGTCTGCATTCAAATCAAGCTTTTGACTTCATTTTGCGTTGATTTATGCCTCCTTCTTGTAGATAGTAGCAAAAACAGGTGTCTTCATCTGCTTTCCAAGAGTCCTTGACTTTTTGGAGCGCCCAGTTTTGGCTGGATTTAAGTGGAACATTCGGTTCGATTCCGCGAATGTTAATAACACTTGGAGTTGATTTCAAAACCGGCTTTTGTTTGGAGTCTTTTGGGGAAAAACTAATCAAATGATCTGCTCTTTTCGGTCCAGGTGAGCCTGACAAGGAGCTGAACCCCAAGAAGAAAGTGTGGGAGCAGGTCCAGCCAGACTTGATCACCGATGATCAATGTGTGGCCACTTACAAGGGAGTTGCTTTTGAGGTCACTGGCAAAGGAGTGTGCAAATCTCAGACAATGAGTAAGAGCGGCATCAAATAGGAAATCTCCATCTGTAAGAGAAAGGCCTATTCTCTGACCTCTAGACCTCTCCAGTTGTGCTGAATGAAGGGAATAATAAAGTCTTTGAATACTATTATGTGTCTTTCTAAGTCTGTCTTAAGTAGGATCATGATAATAGTGATCAAAATCATCACGGTTATTAGATTATTGCGGTTTTGTTGAAGTGACATGAAAATAAGTCACAAATGTGGCATTTCAACAAATTTTTGCATCTGAAAATGAATCAAATTTGCAGCTTTATGCAATTTTGTGACAACATACGTTTGTGTTATTCCATGACACAAGAAATCATTAATTATTTTTGTTTTATTTATTATCTGAGTCTGAATGGTCTTGTATTTTGAAAAATCTTTTATATTAAAAACTGACCGTATTCTGTCGCTTACATCTCGGGCTCTTGAGTGCTCAAATTGAACTCACAAGCAGCAAAATAAGTAAGAAATAGAAGTCTTTGGAAAGTTTCTTTGCTGAGGGGAAAAGGCCCAGTGAAGAACCCGTGAACTGCCAAGGAATGGATTCGCAACCCATTTGTCATCAAATCAGGTGAATCAGTATGTCCTGTGCAAGATGATCAACTGCTGATGCATTGTGCTCCACTGGAAACAGATGGCTTGCCATCTCCAGGTAAAAGGAAAGTCTTTAACCCAGGTGGAGGAGTTGTCAAGTATCTTAGAGTTTTGTTTATGAGTGAGAGAATAATGAAATGTGAGATTGACAGGTGGATCGGAGCAGCGGCAGCAGTAATGCGGTCGATGTACTGGTCTGTTGTGGTAAAGGAGCTGAGACAAAAGTCAAAGCTCTCAATTTACCGGTCAATCTACCTTACTACTTTCACCTATTGTCATGAGGTTTGGGTCAAAAAATCTTGGATACAAGTGGCTGTAATGAGTTTCTTTCACAGGGTGGCAGGGCACACCCTTACAGATAGAGTAAGGAGCTTTGTCACCCAGGAGGAGCTCGGAGTAGAGTGCTCCTCCACATCGAGAGAAGCCAGCTGAGGTGGTTTGGACATCTGTTTCAGACGCCTCACGCCTATCTAGGGAGGTGTTCCAGGCATGTCCAGACAAGACCTCGGGGATAACCAAGGACATGCTGGAGGGACTATGGCCGTACTCAAACTATGCTATCCAAACTGTGCCCAGACGCGTTTCCTGGTTCGTTTGACAAGTGTGAGTGCTCCAAATTGGGCTCAGGCGCGGTTCAATTGGCCGGCCTTGGCCCGATTAGAAGAGGTATGCCAGAGCGTGGTTCGGTTGGGCTTTGGCGCAATTTGCTTGTAGTGTGAGTGCAAAGTGTGCCTGAGCCCGAAACTGAAGACGCAATGTCACATTTAAGGGTTACTTATGGGCTTATTAATCATTCTTACTTTTCAATGAAAGCAAACTCATAGCAGCATGCATTTCTGATAAACTATCATTTCTGATAGAAACTAAACTATCAGATAATCTTTAAACTAGCACACAGTTGGCTGTAAAACTATACAAAGACACAAATGATTTTGTACTCTCTGCTTGGTCTGTGTCCGAGTCGTACATGTACTGCTGAATGCTGGTCCTCTCACTCGTGTTGCTTCTCTCTGTCTGCCTGTCTGTAGCCATACACAATGCGGGGAGCTCTTGGCTCCGCCCCTTTGTTAAGTTGGTCGGGAAGTCGAAACAAATTTTCATGTGAAGCAACACGCCCCTAAGACAACGAACTGTGTACACGCCCCCATAATGACACTTTTTAACACATCATAATAAAAAAATCTGAATTGTGTTTTGAACTGAACCTAAACTGGCACACTCAGAAGAACCATAATATTAATATTACATCTTAAAAAAGGGGTTAAATAGGTGTCCTTTAAGAGCAATCACTATCTGTTCATTAGCTACTACAGCAGGGGAGTTCTCGAGATCTACCTGAGCTCAAACTCCCCTCTCGCCTTGCATACGGGAGGGAGCCCAGGCTTGAGGATCTTATAAGTTCAGGGCTCTGTCCTGGGACAGCATGCCAAACAAGCTTTATAATCAATCATCAGCTAAGTGTGAACTCTTGAATGATAATTTATGAGCGTCAAAAGTGGCTGATCTGTTCAGCGAAATATTTAACTGCCTGTTACTGCACAAGCAATCGCTACTGTGCTGAGCGAGAGCACTTCTCTTCCTGTTAAACTGAACAGTCTTATCATTGATGACATATGCATGCTTTGGCTTGGAAAGCAAACGGCAGTATGAGTGCATGCTGTAAGGGGAGGGGGAACAATCGCGCATCGGCACAGTTCAAGACAACTGCCCTATGTCTCTAGGCTGGCCTAGGAACACCTTGAGATATCCCTGGAGGAAGTGTCTGGGGAGAGGGAAGTCTGGAGTTCTTTCCTAAGACTGCTGCCACCGTGACCAGGCCCCGGATAAGCAGAAAAGAATGAATGAATGAATGAATCTCTACACTGAATGATTTCAATTATTTTCACAAAAGTCTAAAAGGCTTTGGAAGAGATGTGAAAGAACCGAATTTTGAGGACAAAAAAAAATGTTTTGAAGTACAACATCTGTGGAAACGGTTTTAAGAAAATAATGCTCCTTGAATAGGCATTATTTTTCCTAATAATAATATTGAACCACCAGTCAACAGTTTTTCCTTGTATTAAAATGTCTTTTCAGAGACCCAATCACAAGCTGATGAGCAATACGGGTCCCACCTGGTATTAATGTGTTGAAATGTTTTGTGTTTGGATTTTGCAGAGACCAGTCCTTCTTATTTTGTCACGCTTTAACCCATATTAAGCAGCTCACGCGCAAACAGGAAAGCAAGCATTTAAAAAAGATTCAACTGCGTTTTTGGGTGTAATCCATGTGTTTTGGTACAACTCTGAACATTCTCTGTAGTAGGTGGTTTTCCATTACATGTATGTGAGTTGATAAGTGAAATGTTAACAGGAGCACTACAATAGTTTTTCAAGCTTATCAACAGCCCAGAAAATGTTTTCTTGGATTCTGGACTGTTCTCAAATATGCCGTTTGTTTGTTAAGATCCATAACGGAGTAATTATATTTAATAGGTTCTTGAATTGTTGTTCATTTCCTCTGAAAGCATCCTATCTGAGCTTGTTTCTTCTTGATTGGCTGAGTTTTATTGATCCTCCCAGACGCTTTTTGCACAGGAAGTGTCTTTCCCTGCTCAACAGATTGGGCTCTGTTCTGTTCAACTGATGGATTTATACGTCCAAACCAACCCCATTCTGTCAAAATTAATCAGCTCCATGCTTGAGAGCAGCTCAGCATCAATGAAGACTGAAAGCCATCTGAAGGGGAGAAAAAAGTGCATCCTCTTAAAACTGAAGAAGGAAATATCTTCATGTTTACAAATAAACATAATTACAGTCAATGGGCTTTAGCATGTCATTATTAGTAAAAACTAATAAATAAATAAATAAATAAAACAAAAAAATAAATTATCTTGGCAAGTTTAATGGCAAGAAATATCAAATCCAAAAAATAAAGTGTGTGTGTGTGTGTGTGTGTGTGTGTGTGTGTGTGTGTGTGTGTGTGTGTGTGTGTGTGTGTGTGTGTGTGTGTGTGTGTGTGTCATCATTATTGAAATTCTAATACATATATACACATACATTTCTAGAGATGCACAATATATCGTTTCACTATTTCGAATGATCACATTCGCAATAGTCACATTGCAAGATACGCAATGTTGAGTCTATATTAAAATGTATCATTTGCATACGTTTTTTAAATGTCTGCAATTGTATAATGACTTTAAAAGCATTGAGGTGTAAGAAATTGTACCATTTTTTACCATAACTACGATTAATTTCATTGAATTTTCATCATTCAGTTACTGTACTTGAACACTGTTAGACTCAGGAAATGATGAAACACTTTATTTCAATTGATTCTTGATTGTGTTTATAGATTGTTATGCATGAAAATACTCACAACACATGCAGAAATGCACTGCAAGTAGCACAGACCACAATGAAAATGTGTCGGGGGACCCCAAATAGATTCGACTTTATGGAAATGCACTCCCACTGCAGAATCGTGCCGACTGTTCTAACATGATTAATCCTTTCCAAATAGAGATATTAAGTCATCTAGTGAAATTTCGTATTTTGCAATATGTATCGCAAAATAAAAAAATATTGCAATGTTAGAATTTACCAATATTGTGCAGCCCTACTTTTTCTATTCCTTTTAAAAAGGAGGTTTGCACTGTTCAGTGTTATTGCATCTATCATCAAAAAAATCGAGTAAACTTGTATAAAATTTTGTAACTGTGTGATTTTTGTCATTTTTATTCGTTTTTTTTAAAGGTAACACACAAAAAAAAAATTATAAAAATGGGGGTGGCGAACTTTTAAATTTAAGGAAATTTAACTTATTATTTTACGAAACATGTCTGTAATTTAACGTCTGTTATTTTATGGTAAATGTCTGTCATTTATTTTGTTTGTTTTTTTTACGGAACATTTCTGTAATTTAAAATGTCTGTTATTTTACAGTAAATATCTGTCATTTATATTCTCTATTGTTTTACAGTAAATTACTGTAATTTAATGGCCGCTATTTTACGTTTTTTCCAGCACTCCAGCTTTTTACAGTGTAGTTTTTGTTCATTTTCAATAAAATTTTGGTTTCAAGTATTTTATTACATTAAATTAAACTGTAGGGAATAGCACAAGCTTTAATACTTTTAGGTCTGTTAACTAGACTCTAAAGTAATTTTTGTTAATTGAAATAAAAAAAAATCTAATATATATGAGCAATTTCAGTGTTATGGATGTGGCATTTTGCAGTAAAATCTTAAAATAGAGGAAGTATATGTTAACATCATATTGAAACATCTGTTTATATTTCCCAAAACAACTGACCACAGAGTTGTGGAAGCAGAAAAATATCAATCTGTAAATATTTTTTATATTTTAAATGAGGAAAATAACCATGTGTTATGGATGTGAGTTTAGAGTCATACTTTGTAGAAATTCTGTTAATTAAACTGTACAACCCAAAAGAAACAATGCTAATCAACAAGATAAGAGTCGCCTCTCTATAGAACAAACATGATTAATTTTATTTGATTTTACATTTAAAACGAAAAAGCTTCGTTATGGATGTGACGGATGTGAAATTGCCACTTGTGTGACTTTCGTAAATCAAATATAATAGTTTGAAAACATTGACAGACATTTTTGAGTATTTTTAAAAGCACTGTAAAATACAAGTCTACACAAAACACGCAGAAATGGTTTCGCTATTTTGGTGAAAACTTACTTTTTTTTTGACACTTGCATGGAATTGCTCATATTTATATAGTAAATATATAGTAAAACTAAATTTGTATTTCTTAAAATCATCTCTTGTTGATATATTTTTTTTATTCTTTTCAATGACATCTGTGGGATGAATAAAAAAAAGTTTCTTCTGTTCTTCTCAGAACTGGAAAAAATGAGCCACAACATTATTATTTTGGACCATTTGCCAAAGCTGTGGATTAAAGGTAATAATGTTGTAAACAATGCTGTTTCTTCAATTGTTTTGCTTGATTTGATCTTAAATGTATCACCAGAACCCATATTTATTAATTTAGTTTTGCCTGCAAGTTGTTGTCAGCAAAGACTACATTAATTCATTTATTCATTTTCCTTCGGTTTATCATTGTCCCTTATTTATCAGGGGTTGCCACAGCGGAATGAACCACCAACTTATCCAGCACAGCCCTTCCCGCCACAACCCAGTACCAGGAAACACCCGTACACACTCATACACTCTGGTCAGTTTAGTTCATCCTATTCACCTATAGTGCATGTCTTTGGACTTGTGGGGGAAACCGGAGCACCCAGAGAAAACCCACACCAACAAGGCGAGAACATGCAAACTCCACACAGAAATGCCAACTGACCCAGCCGGGACTCGAACCAGCAACCTTCTTGCTGCGAGATTTTTTTCTTTACAACACAAGAAAAAAATTTGTATTAAAATCTATAAATATGTTTATATTTATATATTATTTGTAATACAATTTTGTCCTTTAATACAAGCAGTAATATATATGAACTGTACCTTTAATTTTACCTGCTCAAAAAAAAAACACTCTTTCTGAATGTTTTAGACAAAACTCCAACACATGCACAGAAGACAGCACGAGCATTCATAACAAATAAACTAATGTAAATATTATCCCGCTTGCTTTTTGAGTGCTGGCAAGTTCTTACACCCGTATGATTGGTCATTGTCTTCACCCGCTCAACAGAAAGGGCTGCGATTAGAAACGAAAGCGCCCTATGAGTGACGCAGGAAAAACAGCCGCGGGTCAAGGCCTCACACACCGGATGCGCCGCTCAGCGCCGCAACACGGCGCGCACATGACAGTTAAAAGTATCGCACACCAGACGAGCACATTTGCAGGTTATTTAAAACAAAACTAATCAGATGGTGCTCTGTGGCGTGGCAGAATTATGAACAGTGTCCTGAGTCATGGCTGGGCGCCGCGGACAGCCGCCGACTTGTGGCGCTGGTGTGTGTACTCTAATTGAAACCTATTTTTAGAATTCTGAAATGCGTGTCGCTGAACGTCGCTTCTGGCGTACGAATTGCTTCAGTCTATATGCGCATAATACGCTGTTATCAGGTAATTCGTAATAGAATAAATACAATACAATAAACTCGCACCACAGGCACGCTTGTGTCTGGATCCACAAGTATCACTTTAACAGCCGAGAGGAGAGGAAACTTTACCTCACGAACATGCCAACGGGTCAAATGCCCAAAGTGTGTGTGTGGGAGAGGGAGAGAGAGAGAGAGGGGCAGTGTCAATGAAAGATTTGCTTTTTAAGTAGTAGGAGTGTTTTATTTACTCACCCTCACCTCCTTCGCCATAGTATTATACCGCAACATCGCGCATAGGGGATAAATGATGTCAGTGCGTAATAACCGGTTATGATCTATTACTGAACCGATATTGCACCATCTGCATCGCGGTGCACAGAAGAAACGATTAATTTTGACACCCCTACTCAAAGGTACTTATTAGGTACATTTGGGTACTAATATGTCCCTTTGAGCTACCAATGTGGATTCTTTGGGTCCAAATAGGTATTTTTTAAAAAGGTACTGCCCCAGTGACAGCTCCTGTACCTTTATTTCTGAGAGTGCAGAAAGAAAGAAAAGTCACCATCATGCCCTACAAGGACGTATATCTAAACGTTCATTTTTGTGTGAACTACCCCTTTAAACCAAGTAACTAAGTACGGCTCGTTAAACAAACATTCCACAAACATTTCTAAATCCCTATCATCAGTGTTTATTTGGTAGCTGTGTGTTGGTGAGTTGGTTTCTCCTGGAGGAAAGATGGACACTTTTATGTGGTGGTTATAAACTCTATATGAGCTGTAATGGGGCAAGTGAGCGCTGGTTTGATGGTTGTTTGTGTTTTATACAGTGAACACTCCCTGTGATGATGGGAAGATGAATAAGCCCTTCACATGTGTTAAGATTGAGGACGGAGCACTAAAGGTGTCTGTCAGTTTTCCGATTACTGCTATTTATTGCCGTTTCTAAGTGCGAAGAACAAATACTGAATAGGGTTTAGTGTTTAGCATACAGACAACAGTTTTAGCAATAAATCAAACGCATTTGTCAGTCTCTCTAGCGCCACCAACAGTTAAAATGTCAACTTCATGCATCTGTTTACAGTATTTGAATCAAATTGCAAGATTATTATGATTCTGTGGATCATATACAATTCTCAATAGTCCAAAATCATACTTTTGAAAAATTTATCTCACAGCTTTAAAGGCTGGTTTATACTTCTGCATCGAGTGATTGTGATGTGCATAGTCATGCATTTATACTTCTGTGTGCTGTTTGTGATGCTTTGCAAAAACACTTCTGAAATGCTAGCTGGCAGTAGGTTTAGACTCCTATGTGTGGAGTTTCTTCATGGGTGTTTTATTTTTTCTAAACGCTACCTTAATGTACAAGTAGCTAAAACTACTTGCGGGAACTGGTGGATGTGCCACAACTTAAATCATTCACGAGTTCACACTCACAGATATTTGACTGAACAAAATATACGTATTTGGCGTGCTGTCCGGGGAGAGGGCTCTAAGCTCGGGAAGACACCCTAACTCGTGTTATTCCCCTTATCAGGATAGAGAGATAGGGTTCTAGCGCAGTGTCTAGCCTGGCTCCAGAACGTTCCCTCTTCAGATTTAATAGGTATCAGGTTTAATAGTGTGAAGTTGAAGTGGTGGAGGGATGCTGAAGTCAAGAGAAAACGTAGTATGACGTGTTTGATTATTTATAGGGGTTTGGTCTTGAGCTGATTGGATAATAGAATGATTGTGTTTGATGAATTAGCCTCGTCAAAGACTGATCGTGCTCCTCCCACAAATTTGTTTATAAAACATCACTAAGTTAAACACAAAACAAAAGTGTCCATCTGGAGTTCCTTCACACGACTCGACAAACAATCACTCCATCGGGCTCATGGCTCTCAGCACTGCCCACTCTTGTTACCACTAATTAACTGACCAATCACAGAGGTTGCGCTACATATTGTTGCGACATGTAGTTACATTTTTTTGAGAGGTGGGCATCAGCGTCATCGTCAACCATGGTGAGGGCTATGCGACCAGTTGAAGTCAGAATTATTAGCCCACCTTTGAATCTTTTTTTCTTTTTAAAATATTTTCCAAATGATGTTTAACAGAGCAAGGAAATTTTCACAGTATGTCTGATAATATTTTTTCTTTGTAAAAAAGTCTTATTTGTTTAATTTCGGCTAGAACAAAAGTAGTTTTTAATTTTTTATGAACTATTTTACAGTCAAAATTATTAGCCTCTTTAAGCAATTTTTTCGACAGTCTACAGAACAAACCATCGTTACACAATAACTTGCCCAATTACCCTAGTTAAGCCTTTAAATGTCACTTTAAGCTGTATAGAAGTGTCTTAAAAAATATCTAGTCAAATATTTGATTACTGTCATCATGACAAAGATAAAATAAATCAGTTATTAGAAATGAGTTATTAAAACTATTATGTTTAGAAATGTGTTGAAAAAATCTGCTCTCTGTTAAACAGAAATTGTGGACAAAAATAAACAGGGGGGCTAATAATTCTGACTTTACTGTATAAATCAGCCTTAAGGCTGCATTTCCACTGAAGTGGTTTTGCGCTGCAGAAATGCTATTTAAATTTGAAAAATTCATCACGCACACAAACCTTGCACATCGAGTATTAATCTGTTGTTAAATAGTTTGCAATGCAATACAAAATGGAGTCTTCAAGGAATGAAGATAATTTAGTTGTCTTTTCCCTGTTTAACAAAAGAAAAAGAAAACAGAAATATCAGGTCCATATTCTATCCTTAGATTGGGGAGAGAGAAAGGAGAGTTTCACCTCCTTATCGAAGAGCTGGGATAGAGATGCAGCGGTTAATAGTGAAACCGATTAATCGTTGCATTCCTATTCCACAACTCTTCATCACGGCTAATTATTCATAAAGGCTTCTCAACACCGCGTTTCTGCACAGAACAAAATTGCAGCAGCTAAACAAAGTTATGTCAACTGTGTGCTAGTTTAAAGTTCTGAGCTTGTACAGAGAGGCTAATACACACATACTCTGCATTTACTGTGGCTGAGGCTATTAATTAAGGGCTGTTCACATATTGTGGTCTTTTGCAGGCAAGTTCGTTATTTCCAATGGAGACGCACAGCTTGCGCGTGTATATTGGCAGCGACGTGCACACAGCGCACAAGCGGCATGACGCGCTCACGCTTTACAGGTGCACCTAGTTGAAAGAATGCCACGAGCGCACCGCGACTCATGTGACAAGAACTGAACGATCAGCTTCATATTTTGTATGGAATAAACACATTTCTAGTGCAAAGAGGAAAAAAATACTAAATGAAAGTAGATCAAAAGTGCCTTTCAGACAGAGGTTCAGCAGCCTTTGACTACATTTGTTCTCTTTAAAAGGAAAATATTTAGCTAATAGGTAGCTTAGATTTACATTAGACAAACATATTTTTTAATGTGTTCCTTTAATTTATGTAGTTAGGGCGGCAAGGTGGCGCAGTGGGTAGCACGTTCGCCTCACAGCAAGAAGGTTGCTGGTTCGAGTCTCGGCTGGGTCAGTTGGCATTTCTGTGTGGAGTTTGAATGTTCTCCTCGTGTTCGTGTGGGCTTCCTCTGGGTGCTCCCGTTTCCCCCACAGTCCAAAGACATGCGCTATAGGTGAATTGGGTATGCTAAAATTGACCGTAGTGTATGATTCCGTGTATTCATTCCACTGTGGATTCTTTTCGGCTTAGTCCCTTTATTAATTTGAGGTCGCCACAGCGGAATGAACCGCCAACTTATCCAGCATGTTTTACGCAGCGGATGCCCTTCCAGCTGCAACTCATCACTGGGAAACCCCCATACACACTCATTAACACACATAAACTACGGAAAATTTAGTTTCCCAGTTTCCCTATACCACATGTCTTTGGACTTGTGGAGGAAACCGGAGCACCTGGAGGAACCCACACCAACACTGGGAGAACATGCAAACTCCACGCAGAAATGCCAACTGACCAAGCGAGGTTCGAACCAGTGACCTTCTTGCTGTGCTACCCACTGCGCCACCGTGCAGCCCTATTTATTAATTGTAAAGTGTAAAATTATTACTTATAAAAGCCAAAAGTGTTTTTTTCCCATTTATTTGTAAGTCCAAAGAGAAATGCATTATTGTTTGTTTATTATTATTTTGTGCTGTATTATTGTTACTGAGCAGCAATAAACAACACTTTAAAATACAAGGAGTTTTCATGTGATTTTCTAAACTAGTAGTGTTTTGCAATTTATGAATGCATAATAATCATGATAACCGTGAAACTGTGATTAGTCCGCAGACTATAATCAAACAACCAAAATCTATAATCTTTGCATCCCTACTACGGGATTATCCCTAGCCATTCAAAGTGTACTTCAGGATATCCATAACTCATTTTGACACTTTGCTAGCGATACTGGAACCACATATTATATAAAGAAGACCACCAATTTCCGTGAACCAATTGATCCTGAACAGAGGCAGTTTGTTACATAATGTACCTTTTGATCCTACGACTTCCCTAAATTGCCAAAACAACTCTCAAAACACTCTTTTCGGATGCTAGAAAAAAAAGTGGCATTGTGTCAATATGACTGACACAATGTAAGGTCGAATTAATTTTTTTAATGTAAAAAATTATGAATGTAAATTTTAGAATCAGTTTGCAATAATCATAAGCTGTAATTATACTTCAGACAAAATAAAAAAGCGAACTGAAATAATGGAATTTCGAACAAAAAAAACAGCCAAAAAAAATTTTGTTTTGAGTTTGTTTTGGCAGTTTTTAAAACAGCTCACTTAGCCTTTTTGAACTTATTTTTGGCCTCAAACGAAGTGCGAAAAAAAACTGTTTGCTTTGCTCTGAAAATAATAATAATACATTTACTGCAAATATTATTTAGAAATACATATATTGTTTTACTTAATGTTTACATCAATAGCAAAAAAGTTAGTTAACTTTCAACAGAAAGTTTAATCAGAGTAAATACAAAATAAAAGTCTCACTTAATAATATTAAAAAAGAAACTAAACCACAAATTTAGGAAATTGCTAAAACCTGCAAATAAAACAATAATTATCACTAAACAATAGAAATATTGCAATGATAACTAAAGGAACAAACAAAAACTATACGAATAGTTAATAACTATATAAACAAGCAAAAACTGCGAATATAAACAATGAATTCAAACTAGGAGGGTAAAAATACAATTATTATCTCTGATACTAAAATAACTCTCAATAATGCAAACTTTCCATTTAAAATTAATTGAAAACAAAAATGTGTGCATGCTTTTTTTTGTTGATATTTAGATATTTAGATAATCAATATTATAATTTCACTAGAAACAGAAAAAAAGGTAAACATTTTATACATTTCCCAACATCATTTCTGAATTTTGTTTTTGAATTAATAATGACACATATATTACACATTATTATATGTACAATTACAGAACATACATACTTCATGATATGTCCTTACTGAGTTATAAAAGGGATGCGCTTGCTTTCTTCAGATGGCTTTCGGACATTCACATGACCTGTCAAGTGTGTCAAGACTCTGATGCGGTTACTCAACATCGACTGCTTTCTGATCACAAATTTGTTACACATCTGTGTGTCTTTTTGCGGTCGACTGTTGTGACAACACCCAGTCAGAAAAAAGGCTATATCCTACAATTACGTCGAATTTTCCATATCCCTTTAAAAACACAACACAAACAACAACAGCAAACAAATGCATTGTTTGGGATTCCTCTCCCAAAGTGACATTGAATTAATTATCTGCAAAAATGCTGAAAGCGAGCAACTTCAACAGTCCATCAAAACCCGACTGAAGAACTTGAACATGTGAAAACGCAAAGATGTTTTAGGCAGGGCTTCAAAGCGAATTAACAGCCCGAAACTCCGTTTTAATGGCATACATGTGCGTATAGTCATGAAAAGCTACACACTTGACTTGAAATGTACTATATGGTCCCATAAAAACTCTGTAAAGGGCTATGAAGGGTCTGTAAAAATTTATTCATGGGAATTATCTTCATAAGTATTAATCTTTATCGAGAGAAAAGAATGAAAAAGAAAGCAAGTGGTCGAAGGATGTTTGGCTGTCGTTAAAAGGGAAGTTTAAAGCCCTGCTGTTATGTGTGTGGTTTCATAGTTCACCAGCACACAATAAAAGCACAGGAAATCTATTAGCCATGTTAAAAACCAACATTCTGACACGGTTTTGCACACAAACAGAAACGCAGACTTCCTTAGAGTTAGAGAAGATGATCATTCTAATGAGATGCTGTTAATATAAAGTATATGCAAATCAGACATGTTGGTTAAATATAGGTGCTTTATAGTGTTTTAGTGATTTGTTTTTTAAATGGGTTATCCATTTAATTCACCTATTGGATATTTAGTGTATCTGCCAGTGTTGAAACGCAGTACACCTAAAGAAATAGTTCACACAAACCTGTATACTTATGTGGAACATAATTTCTTTACCCAGTGCTGATTATCAAAATAACTGATTAACCGTTAACCGAAAGGGTGCATTTTTAACCAATTAATGGTATTAGTTAAATGATTAAAAATATGTAATTGTATATATTTTTAAAGCTGAATAAGAGGCCGATCACAGCGAACACGCTTTTTGCATTGAGAAAGGTATCTTTTGAATGGTTTACTAATGGCTGTGAGTGTTTTCTGCGCTGCTTATGGGCCCTGTGCGCCTCGCGTTTTTGCTGTTGCGCGCTGTGTGCTCACAATTAAAATAAAAGTCAACCCCTTAGTGGAAAAACTGAGTTACGTCAGTCGCGTCTTTTTCATTCTTCAATCAAATGAAAGCAGAGGTGGGGTTTCCGTTGAGGTGACAGCAGTGGTTGTGTTGTCAAGATGACTATGGGGAACTTTTAAAGATGGAGGAGAGACTAGTGGTCGCTGTTTCAACACCATGCTTTTTTTAAACGCAGTGCTCCTTGCAATTTTGGAACGGAAAATCTCGTTTGGTGTGATCGGTCCCTAAATGTGCAACACATATTTGTTAACTCGCTGGACGGTAACACGTGCAACCACACATGCCTACAGACGGATTTTGCCAAAGAAGCAAAATGAAAGAAAAATATTGCTGGTCACAGTTTGAAACAGATTAGTTGATGCCAAACCAGCACTGATGTTGATTGCCTCTGTTCTGAATCTGCATCATAAACTCAGCAAATTGGCAAAACCATGGAACAGTGGAGAACCTTCCCAGGAGTGGCCGGGTAACCAAAATTACCACAAGAGTGCATCGACAATTCAGAGAACAGCAGGCCTCTGTCGCCTCAGTTAAGGTGTTCATGAGTGTTCATGACTTCACCATAAGAAAGAGACTGGAAAGAAATGACACTGTATTAGAGTTCCAAAATGAAAACCACTGCTGAGCAAAAAGAACATAAAGGCTAGTCTCAGATTTGCCAAAAACAAATCTTGATGATCCCCAAGAATTTTGGTAAAGGACTGTGTAGACTGATGAGAATAAAGATGAACTTGTTGGAAGGTCTGGGTCCCATTATGTGTGATGTAAAAGTAACACAGCATTTAAAAAAAAGGACATCATACCAACAGTAAAATGTGGTGGTAGTTTGATGGTCCCAAATCACCCAAATCGCTTCACAGTCACTTAGATGATGCGACAGCAGCCACAGGACAACGTCGCCAGTGTGTTCACCACACATCAGCTATAAGTGGAGTGGAGAGAGACTGATAGAGCCAATTTGGGGGATGGAGATGATTGGGAGGCCATGATGGGTAAGAACCGATGGAGGGAATTTGTCCAGGACACCAGAGTTAAACCCCTACTTATTACAAGAAGTGCCATGGGACTTTTAACGACCACAGAGAGTCAGGACCTCGGTTTAACATCTCATCTGAAAGACGGCACTCACTGACAGTATAGTGTCCACTTCATTATACTGGGGCATTAGGACTTGCACAGATCACAGGTTGAGCGCCCCCTGCTGGCATCACTTACTCCACTTCCAACAGCAATCTAGTTGTCTCATGTGGTCTCCCATCCAAGTACTGGCCCGGCTCAGCCCTGCTTAGCTTCAGTGAGTAATCGGTCTTGGGCTGCAGGGTGATATGGCTTTGGTTATGGATAGGGATATGGTTTTGACTTGCTCTGATAAATGGAACCATGGATTGTGCTGTACCAAAATATCCTGAAGGATAATGTCCGGCCATCTGTTAGTGACTTCAAGCTGAAACAAATTTGGGTTCTGCAGTAGGACAATGATCCAAATCACACCAGCAAGTCCACTTCTAAATGGCTGAAGAAAAACAAAGTGAAGATATTGGAGTGGCCTAGTCAAAGTCCTGACCTGAATGCAATTGAGATACTGTGCCATGGAAGAAGGTTTATGCTCTAAAACCCTCCAATGTGACTGAATTACAACAAATCTGCAAAGACGACTGAGGCGAAATTCCTCAATAGCACTGTAACAGACTCAGGCCCCATTTACACTAATATGTTTTAGTTTTAAACCGCATAAGTTTTGCTACGGTTACGCCATCCGTCCACACTACGCCGGAGTTTTTGAGCCCCAAAAACGGAGCGTTCTGAAAACGCTGGAGAGGCCGTTTTCATTCTAAAATGCTGCTGCTCCGTCTCAGTGTGGATGGGGGAAAACGGAGACATCTGAAAACGGAGGCGGGGCAGCAGACATTCGCCTCCCTGATTTGGGCTTTTCCCTCAATATTAAGTAGCCTTCACACAGTTCAGTCCTGCATCCTCTCCTTGTAAGTTCAGACTTCGCAAATTGATAAGGAAAACAAACTCCCGATGAAATGAAAACATGATGTGAGGAACTGCCTATTTTCATTTTGATATTATTAGCAACTTAACAGACATCAAAAATGTTGAGGCGTCAGGTGGCTAATATGAGCGTCATCTTCAAGCATATTTATAACAAAACGGAGCCTATAACATTACTGACTCCTTTAATTTTCATTGAAAATACGAAACATATCCTCTCTTAGATTGAGTATCAGTTTTAATAATTAATAATGATCATTATAAAAGTTTAACGCACAATAAGTTTATACAATAAAGAAAATAAAGACAAGCAATCAGTCAGATGTGCAGAATCGGTATCCGCGGTTACATTAATTAAGATAATAACCTAACTTATCATTGCGTTTAGCCAAAACACGTTACCTGAGAACAATAATAGATTCAAAAGACCAAAGTCGGGGAATATGTAGTTAGATATAGACAACAAGATTAATTAAATATCACGTTTAACACATATAGATTAGATCCAGCGGGAGATCCGTGATGAACAGTCTGACGAGCACAACTCTCATATGGGTATGCGCTCAAAGCACGCTGCAGTGCATGCCAGAGAGTGTGTGTGTGATCACGTGATGTGCGTTTTCACCGTCAGAGAGCTGTTCAGAAATGCTGGGTGAAATGCTAGTGTGGACGCGGATTGTTTTCATTCTAAAACGCCGTTTTAAAACTAAAACGTATTAGTGTAAACGGGGCTTCAATTTATAGAAAATGCTTGATCAGAATTGTTGCTGTTATTAGTTTTACGAAGCAAACACTTTTTCACACAAGGCTATGTAGTTTTGTATCTTGTTTTTCCGTAATAACAAAAGCCTTCATTTCAAAACTGCATGATGTGTTTACTTGTGTTTGTGTGATAATCTAAAACATTAAAGTGACACATGCAAAAAAAAATCAGATACAAAAACAGCTCAAATACTTTTTCACACAACTGTATATATCACCTATCAAATAATGTTTAAAACATTTTTTTTTTTAAGATTTATTTTTGGCCTTTTTGCCTTTATTAAGTGTATAGGACAGTATTTCAGACAGGAAGCGAAGTGGGAGAGAGAGGGGGTAGGGATGGGAAATGTCCTCAAGCCGGGATTCGAACTCAGGACGCCCTGAAGTGCTACAGCACCATATGTCAGCACACTAACCACTAGGCTATCGCGCCAACATGTTTAAAACATTTTACAAGGACATTTACATTTATTAGGACATTTATTTTTTTAAACGTTAAATTACAGAATTTACTTTAACCTTAAGAATGAAACGTTTGTATCGCTTGAAGTGTTTATGCCTACACTGTAAAACTCAATACGTTAAGGTAACTCACACCATTTGAGGAAACTGATTGCAACAGACCATTTAAGTTCAAAAACTAATCCTAATGAGTACTGTGAACTTAATCCATTTGAGTAAACGGAGCAATCTGAGCACAGTAAAACCCAATAAGTGAAGAGAACTCAAACCAACTGAATACTGTAAAACCCAATAAGTTAAGGCAACTCAAACCGCTTGAGGATACTGATTGCAACAAACCATGAGTAAAAAAAAAACTAATCTATACGAGTACTGTGAGCTTACTCCATTTAAGTCGAAATAATGAGGTATTTAAAAAACTCATTACCTTCAACACTGAGTTCAGAACTCTTTTCAAATGAGTAGAATTAACTTTCAGTCAATTTTGAGTTACCTACACTCATTTCATTTGATAAAGTTAACTGTTGGGTTTTACAGTGTATTATTATGCTTTTTCTTGCATAACCATTATCAGCAGTGTCATGAAATGATCTTAAAATTATAATAATATCACTTATAACAACAATTCTTGACAATATATAACTCAACAACAAAGAAAAATCTTTTTCTAAAATATAATGTCTGCTGACAAAAAGATATAAAGCATCACTAAACAGACACCTGTGAAAATGCTAGGTTCCACACAGCTCCTTCATGTAGTCCCAACACAAATCAATTAAGTCAACTTAATGGTTTTTACAAATTAAAGCTCATTGAACATAAAACAATTAAGTTGTCCTAAAAAAAAACTTAAGAATTGTGTTGTTTTTACTCTTTTTAAATATGTAGCTTGCGCAAGCAGCCAAAGCTATTTTTTGAGAGGATACTGACAACACTAACGAGCCGACAAACATACTTAGAGTCAACACAATGTCCAAAGTGATGTTGTTTTTGAATGTTGCGAAGACATAAAATAGTGTTTCTCTGCTTAATTCCAGTGCCATGTTCACAGCGGGATATGGATACTTATGTGGCAAGACCACCGTGACGAGCTAAACATCGGCTTTAAATCGTCTCTGCATAAAATGTGTAACGACAGACTCAACAAACGAGAGAACAGAGGGATGCCTCCAAACAATAGACTTCACATTGCTGCGGTCCGCTAATCCAAACACTAAATAACTCTTCTGAATTAAGCTCTGTTTAGAATGATGTGAATCAAAGAAAGCATTCGCCATCCCTATAGCAGCACATCGTGGCCTTTTTTATTTGAGTTTGGTGGAAAGCAGTCGTGCAGCTGGAAAGCAGAACGGTATGACCAATTGCGTAATGTAATTCAGCTCGGTTGCCCTGCGCGCAGCCACAGATCAGGATGTGTTTATCAATTAGTCAACACTCATCACTGCTCCTCTGCACATGACAGAAGGCAGGCGGGCTTTTATTGGGGATTTTATTTTTACTGGAAAGCAGAGATCTGTTTGGACTTCAGCCTGTATGGTGCTGTACGCATTATACCTTCACTGAGGACCACAGGAGGGCACATCCTGACCATTAATGTTTCCACAGCAACATAGACAATTATACAAAGCAGTGCACTTCTAAAGTGGTGGTGACTGAAGTAATGTCTGTTAAATTTGCCAACATTTCAGTTATTAGAAAGTGTATTTTACATACATTTTTTCATACGTAAATGGAAAAAATGCAATTAAGAAATATACAACTCACCGGCCACTTTATTAGGTACACCTTACTAGTTCCGGGTTGGAGCCTCTTTTGCCTTCAGATCTGCCTTAATCCTTCATGGCGTAGATTCAACAGGATATTAAAAATATTCCTCAGAGATTTTGGTCTATATTAACATGATAGCATCACAGAGTTGCTGCAGATTTGTCGGCTGCACATCCATGATGCAAATCTTCCGTTCCACATCTCAAAGGTGCTCTATTGGATTGAGCTCTGGTGACTGTGGAGGCCATTTGAATACAGTGAACTCATTGTCATGTTCAAGAAACCAGTTTGAGATGATTCATGCTTTAAGAAATCGGACATTATCCTGCTGGAAGTAGCCATCAGAAGATGGGTGTACTGTGGTCATAAAGGGATCGACATGGTCAGCAACAATACCTCAATTGGTACTAATGGGCCCAAAGTGTGCAAAGAAAATATTCCCCACACCATTACACACCACCACCAGCCTGAACCGTTGATACAAGGCAGGATGGATCCATGCTTTCATGTTGTTGACGCCAAATTCTGAACCTACCATCCAAATGTCGCAGCAGAAATCGAGACTCATCAGACCAGGCAACGTTTTTCCAATCTTCTATTGTCTAATTTTGGTGAGCCTGTGCAAATTGTAGCCTCAGTTTCCTGTTCTTAGCTGTCAGGAGTGGCACCCGGTGTGGTCTTCTGCTGCTGTAGCCCATCCGCCTCAAGGTTGGACGTGTTGTGCGTTTAGAGATGCTCTTCTGCATACCTCGGTTGTAAAGAGTGTTTATTTGAGTAACTGTTGTCTTTCTATCAGATCGAACCAGTCTGGCCATTTTCCTCTGGCATCAACAAGGCATTTGTGCCCACAGAACTGCAGCTCACTGGATATTTTCTCTTTTTTAGACCATTTGTAAACCCTAGACATGGTTGTGCGTGAAAATCCCAGTAGATCAGCAGTTTCTGAAATACATTTGTAGTATAAATGACTATTTTTGTTATTTTTATTTATATAAAAAATAAATAAATGAACTTTATTTTTGTTCATATTAGCTCAGGAAAATTATATAATATTAGCAGGCAACTTATAATATTAATAATGTAGCCTATAAACATAATAGTGTCCTGGAAAAATGTTTTATGCAATAATTATTTATTTCTGAAATATGCTTTAAACATACTTTATATTTTGCACGATAAATTCACATTAAAACACTATTGTAGCATTCCTTCTTCATTCGTTCACATTCAATTCAATGCATAACTAATTTTTTTGTAATTATTTACAAAATGTTTAATCACTTGCTAAGTGAAAATAATTTCTGCTTCATTTTTGTAAACGTATGGTTAGTTTTCAAAACTCTTAGAACTAATCTAAACTACTTATGGTCATTTACAGACCACAGTTTTGAACTAGAAAATAGAACAAATCTTATGCAATTTTGCTTATATAATAGACAACCACATTGTTTTGAAAAATAGGTTTTATCTCCGGTTATTAGATTATTGTGATTATTTACAAGCATTTTGTAAATTTTGGATTCATATATACAGTATATTTATTCATAGTTTGTTACATTTACACTATATCTTTAACATGGTAACTATAACCACGGTATTTAGAATGTAGCTTCTATCAAATGTTAATGCGCTCTTTTACTCACTTTCACTTTAAATATGCATTGCTAAAAATGTCACAAACGTCACGATGACTGATCGCGGTGTGGTTTGATAGCGACGGCGGAAGGGCAGATTTTCAAAAAAAATTAAATCTCAAGTTTCATCCTGTTCCTTACAAGAAGCTACTGAATTGCTGTCGTTGGAACATGGGAAATCCCATGTGGGGGAAAAAAAATCTATGTGAAGACCATAATTACCTGAAAAACAAGGACTCTGGTGTCCCATGGGTGATAGATTTCAGGCTGATGCCCAGATATTAGCCACCTTTGGTCAAACGTAATTTTAGCACCCAGTACTGAACTGTAGTACTCGTTTCCAGACGTCAAAAGAGCCTTTTTGTTTCAACACTCACTGCGGTTGCCAATTACCACACTGCTGGTTAGCCTGATATATTCTTTGGTTTGCTGAATATTACCCACACAACCTCATTCAGAGCATTGCGAGACGCATGCAAGCTCACTAATGGCCTCAAGTCTTCTGTTCTTACAGGACCGTTTGAAGCTTCTTACGGGGATTTTCCAAAGATATACTCCACATATGAAATACATTTTCCAAATGCACTTGCGGCCAATTATCATAATGCGGGCAAGTGTAAGTGATATTAGTACAGTTTGTCTTGTAAATCCAGCCTCGTGTTATGTTACACTTGCTATGCCCAGCTGGTTTGACTATAAACAAAGACGCAATACTGCAGTGCCAAATCATAAGCGACGGCTTTGTTTGCATCAATTTGTCTGTTATGATTTGGGGAAACCCCTGACCAGGTATGTGTGTGTGTGTGTGTGTGTGTGTGTGTGTGTGTGTGTGTGTGTGTGTGTGTGTGTGTGTGTGTGTGTGTGTGTGTGTGT
>CAIGQZ010032813.1:20357439-20375892 GCA_903798205.1 Danio tinwini | reverse complement strand
ATCTATCTATCTATCTATCTATCTATCTATCTATCTATCTATCTATCCTTCAATTCTTCATTAAACTCTTCATTTAGGTTGGTTGACAAGTTTTTATGCAATTTATTTCTTTGCTCTCTCTCTCTCTCTCTCTCTCTCTATCTCTCTCTCTATCTTTATAAATTCTTCATTTTGATTGGTTGAGTAGTTATTATGCGATTTATTTCTTTTTTTTCTCTCTCTCTCTCTATCCATCCATCGTTATTATTTTTATCTGTATTATTTATTTGCCTTTTGCATATTGTCCTGCTATTTGGTACACCCCATACACCCGAAAATTTCGATTCTTCCTCTTGAAATTTGTCACATGATCTGCCAAAACACAATAGCTGGCTTAGTTCATCAGAACAAAAAAATTAAGCTTCTTTGGATGTCGGTGTCAATGCAGTGCATTCATACTGACAGAGGAAGAGAGATGGGGAAATAACCTCTGACCCTTGCATTACATCTGGCCTCCATTAGCCCTTCCCAAACCTCTGCTGCCATTGAGTGACCTTCTACTTCAAGCACGTCCATCACTCCTTAAACCATCAGCACAGACACTTGACCGAATGCAAGAGCCAATCACTGGAGAAATGCTATCTGCTTTGCCTGAGGCCAGAGATCGGATAACAGCATTAAACATCCAGCCTGATAAGGAAGTTAAGTATAATAAAGTGTACTAGTTCCTCTCATTAGAATGCAATTACAATTATTCTCCTGTGCAGGTTTATAGTAAACATATGCAAACAAAGGTCAAAGGGTTTCTACAGTATCTGACAATCATGTTATTTTTCATATTATTCTATATAATAATTTTAACAAGTGAAGCAAAAATTTTATGAAATATGTTCATATTTTAATATATGGTATATGATATACAGTATGCACTAATGAAAAAATGTTATAAGGCACTTTTCACTTTTTTATTTAGGGCAGAAATGCATTTACATCTTTATTACAGTTTTTCTCAGTCGCTTTGGTGCATTTCTCACAACACTATTTACATTTGCACAACAGTTAATGCATTTCTCAAAACAATTAGTCACTTGTGCACATCATAGTAGCAGTTTCTCATTCTTTCTAGCAAATTGCTAATGCTTTTGGACATGCATCAATTGCTTTCATACAACTCTCTGCTCTTTGTAACATTATCATTTGCTTATGTCATGTCAGTCAAAATTAACTAAACTTGTGGATGCTGAATAGTCATTCCAAATAAAACTAATAGTCCTCATTTCATTACTTGAGTCATTACATACAAAACTGTTGAACTAGTTGTCAAAATCTGTCAAGCAAATTTTATAAAAAACTTTAAATCTTTTTTTTTTCTGAAAATGTCTTCTAAATTGAACAATATGATGAATGATTTACAGACCTGTGTATATGACCTGTTTATATGTACTGCAATATTGTTTACAGTTGTGCACAGCTCTACCCAAAGGGAGTTTATGTTTGTTGTAAATAAGGGTGTATTTATTCTTTTGCACAATGCTGTGAATAAATTAGAATTGTAAAGAGCATCTGCAGTAAAAATGTGAAACATACATATTCAGTGTCTTGTACTCAGATACCTCACT
Organism: Danio tinwini; assembly: GCA_903798205.1. Taxonomy (NCBI): domain Eukaryota; kingdom Metazoa; phylum Chordata; class Actinopteri; order Cypriniformes; family Danionidae; genus Danio; species Danio tinwini. The sequence continues at coordinate 20,374,294 of CAIGQZ010032813.1, read as the reverse complement.
AAATACAGTGATGTCTAACTTTACTGTAGTTTTCAAATGGCTGTGCAAATAGTATATAGTGCTGTCTTGAGCATTTTCAGGAAGTGTCACCAAAATCAGGCTTTTTTGCAAAAAAATGTAGAGTAAACTGTCATGATGAAAACATGACAGAGCCATTTGACTATCTTGTTCATGAACAATGGTGGCAGGACTTTTCATTTTGATGACACTGACACTTTCATTGACATGAATACTTGCTTTTGAGGAATGAGCTATCTATTTTGAGCAAGTGACATGCTTTTGCAGGTAATCAACTAGGTTTTGCAGTTTGTAATAATTGTTTTGAGAAATGCATTAACTGTTGTGCAATTGTAAATAGTGTTGTGAGAAATGCACCAAAGCGACTGAGAAAAAATGTAAAAAATATTTTTTGAATCTATTCAATTTGAATTATAGTTGAATTATAGTTAAACTATATAGTATAAGATAACACACACTGCTGCCTAAATAAATAGGCAAAAAAATACACAGTTGATCACTTAGGCCTATAAAAAAACTGTACTGAAAGAAAAAAAAAGCACAACCGCTTAGCTCACGTGCTCTGGCTGCTACAGTATATCAGATCAGTACGCTCACTATGTTACATAACTGCCCCCTGCTGGCCATGTATTTCTTGTGTTAGACCTTGTTCTGCTTTACCACACTTTACTGCGGAGATGTACGAGATTTGTTTAAATCACTCGCGCATTCTCAGTAGCCATATCTGTAATAGTGTATGGATGGGCGATATTATATTGTTTGCAATATACCTGTAAAAATGTATTGCACAATAAAAAAATGACTTATCGTAATAACATTAAAACCTATAATTAGTCCGATTGTTACAATAGTACAAGTGCAATATTTTTGCATGTTTGAGTCTGTTTATGAACACCAATTAACTGAAATACTATACTATATACTATACTATAAGCCTCAATAACACCAGTCGAGTGTTTAAAATTTTTTGTGACCAGACATTGTATCCATCATTTCTCACAGTTGTGATTTTATTTACTTTACTCTATTTAAAACCAGAATAGAGATATATAAAGCAATTTCAGAATCAATCGGAAATATTCAGAGACACCTCGTATATCAACGGTGTCAAAATCTGTGGGAATATAGTCTGTCCCTGTGTGGAATATATGTCTGTATGTTTCTTCCTCACTATATACCTCTACAAGTCAGCACAGAGAATAGATCACATGGGAGAGGCGCACTTTATCTGTAAACGCTGAATAGAGTCCCATTAAGGAACCACACTTAACTGTCCCTCAGAGACATTAAGATAAACACAGAGCACCAATGGTCCAGGTGTCCTGTTACCACAAGGGACAAGGCCAAAGAAAAGACATGAGAGCATTGGGAAAAACTATTGTCATCCCTTTCTCTACCTGCCTTTTTTTTCTCCCTGTTTTGTTCCGGCTGATTTTTAAAAGATCGGACGCCACGTCATTTCTCATGAAACACACAAAAAAAATCATTCTGTAAGGATCAAAACAAAAGTCTGCAAGTACCAGTCAAACAATGACCTACACGGAGGGGGGTGTTTTTATCCCATGCTCCAACAGTAGCCTGGGGAAATGCTAAGGAGAAGCAGAAGGAAGTGGTCTTCATCTACATAAGAGAAATTCCATGCAAATGTCGCTATAATAGTGAAACCCTTTCTAGGTTTTTTGTGTAGGCTTGTTTTACAGTACTGTAAAAATACCCAAAAATGTCTGTCAATGTTTTCAAACAACTATATTTGATTTACCAAAGTCACACAAGTGCCAACTTCACATCTGTCACATTCACAACGGAGACACGTCACATCCATAACCAAGCTTTTTCCTCATTTAAGCAAAAATGATATATAAAATAAAATGAATTATTTTTGTTTTATAGTGAGCCAACTCTTATCCTTTTAATGAGCATTATTTCTTTTCGGTTGTGCAGTTTATTTCACAGAAAATATGTTGTTTACTGTAAACTCACATACATTCTTGGTCGCATGTTTATTTTCCTCATTTAATATAGAACAAATGTTTACATATTGATATTTTTATGATCCCGCAACTCTGTGGTAAGTTCATTTTATTTTATTTTTGGCTTAGTTTTTTATTCTTCAGGGGTCGCCACAGCGGAATGAACCGCCAACTTACTAAACAGCATATGTTTTTTACGCAGCGGATGCTCTTCACTCTTACATTCACACACATACACTATGGCCAATTTAGCCTACCCAATTCACCTGTACCGCATGTCTTTGGACTTGTGGGGAAAACAGAAGCACCTGGATGAAACCCACGCGAACATGGGGAGAACATGCAAACTCTACACAGAAATACCAACTGACCCAGCCGAGGCTCCAATCAGCGACTCTCTTGCTGTGAGGTGAATGTGCTACCCACTCCGCCACTGCGTCATGGGTTTTCTCCGGGTGCTCCAGTTTCGCCCACAGTGCAAATACATGTGGTGCAGGTGAATTGGGTATGCTAAAATTGACCGCAGTGTATGAGTGTGTGTGTGTGTGTGAGTGTGTGTGAATGAGTGTGGATGTTTCCCATTTGGCTGTTTGCACCAGACGAAACATGACAGAAATTTAAATACAGCCATTCAGAAGCACAGAATAGTGGTAGGGTTTATAATAATATCTAAATAATACATATTAAACCTTTTTAATATTATTAAATGTCCATGCCGTATCAATGATATGTGTTGGTTTGCACTAAGTCACAGTTCTGAAGTTCAATTTCAAACTATCTATTTTATTAAAATGAAACTATCTGATGCTGCTTTCAGTAGTATGGCAATAAATGTCATGTGAAATGGCATTCAAACTCCCATTATTAGCATTTAACACTGAATAAAGCACATGAGGTGTACCTGAGGTGGGTTGTTGCTAGAACAGATGTGTTTGCGGCCGGAAGTTTAAGAGAATTATTTATGTTATTTATTAAATTTCCCATTTATTGTATTTTATTATCGTCTACCCCCACCCCAAACCTAAACCCAATTGTCACAGTAACCTAAAAACAGTAGTTGTACCGAGTATTATTTATGTTATCTATTAAATTACCCAATAAATTGTATTTTTTTACGCCTACCCCCCACCCCAAGCCTAAACCCAACCATCAGAGTACTGTAAAATATTAATTATTGTTATAGAGATACATAAAAAAATCCTCTATATTAATGTGCATATCACACTTCCGGCTGGCCGCATATCCAATCTAGACTTTACCCCTGAGGTGATCATTGTCATAGTTTTCTGTTGTTCAGCTGCAAAGAATAGAAGCCGTTTCTAATATATCAATTCAAAGTAGGGCTGTGCGATTTGGGGAAAATATCTTATTGCAATTTTTTTGACAGATATTGTGATATTATTTGATTTGCGGTTTAATTTTGTAGTCAAGCTTCAGCTCAGTGATCTGTATTGTAGCTTCTTACTGCTAGAATGCAGTCAGTGTTAGTAAAATAAAACTGAAAAGATATTAACTTCAACATTTATTCAAATTAGTTTTTAAATATTCAGAAATTAAACACTCATTTATCTCTAGAGCAAACCGTAAACACAAATAAAATGACCTTACCTTTCAGTAAACAAATTCAACTCAAATTAGTGAGATCGTGTAGCTTATTATACAAATGAAAAATGGTACTGCACAATGGCAAAAATATGTGTGAGGCGAAAGTGTATATCTCCTATCGAGCATTTGGATGAAGTTTTACTGCATTAAAAGGCACCGTGTCTTTAGCGAGGTGGTGAGTTATGGCGTTAGTTATCTCCTGGTGTTATCTCCTGATGTTTTTCAAATAGTGTAACAGCTGCAAACTCTGAAATTGTAGTTTTTTGTTGCTTGCTACTAGATTGAGTGTCACTGGCAATACTTTCAGTTGACTTTTTAGCAAGACGCTCCTCATATAGTCGCCTGTGGTGCTTTTTTAGGTGCTGGTTGTTGTATTTACTCGTGCTGTGGCAACTATTCTGCGACAGCTATTACAAATGATCTATTTTTGTTTGGTGTCTGTGACTTTGAAACCAAGATATTCCCATATTACCAATGTGCTGTTTTTCTTTGATATAAATCAGTCTATTAATGCTTCTGAAGCGGCAGACGCTTCGAGATGTGGTTAGAACAAAAACTCCTTTTAATAAGGAAAATATTCCTTCTATCGCATGCTATTTATTTTATTTAGGACATGATTTAAATCAGCCTTTAGGCTCAATAGTCAGGCACACTCCTGTTGGTGTTGTCTATCTGGCAACCTGCACTTGCATGTGTTTTGAACCAGGTGTGCAATACCTAGTTCAACCACTGGGTGTCAAACTTACATACTGCACCTTTAAGTTTTTACTGCAAATGTTGCATCTATGACACTGGAATTCAAGATACCTTCGACATGAAACGGAGGAAAATTTGACTTATAAGTGAAGTTTCACAAACTAATTTCTAGAGGAGCACGTGATAGGATTGACTACAGCTGATCCCTATCTCCAATCACTAAATAGCCAATCAGATCATTTCAAATTTAATATAAATATCCAGCCTAAACTTCATTCCTCATCTTCGCTTTGGAAACCCCCCCCCCCCCATTCATCTCTTCTCCCTCCTCCTCAGTTTAGATTTCGGGCGACACGGTGGTTCAGTGGTTAACACTGTTGCCCCACAGCAAGGAAGTCGAGTTGGTTCAATGCTAGCTGAACCAGTCGACACTCTCTGTGCGGAGTTTGCATGTTCTCCCCGTGTTCGCGTGTGTTTTCCCCGGGTACTCCGGTTTCCTCCCACACTCAAAAACTTGCAACTACAGTTAAAGTCATAAGCACTTACTAAGTACAAACTAACATAATCAGCGGTCTATTCTCGGGAGGTTATCGAGAACTACCTGATCTCGTATCCCTCCTATTGCTTATTGACCAGGCGGGAGCCTTGGACTCACCTATCTCTGAGCTCAGGGTTCTCTCCCGGGACAGCATGCCAAATTAGCTAATATAGTCAAGCATTATCTAAGTTTATACTCTTGAAATAAAGGTGAACGGTCGGTTATGAGCACTGTCAACACCAAAAACCCAGCACTGACCCATTAAACCCTCAAGAGACCCAACAACAAGCACGATTAATGGAGAAAATGGCTCTAGCTTATTTCCAGCAGGAGTTTGTGAAGCAGTGTGTGGCCTGGATGAAACGCACACTCATTTTGATGTTACATTCACAACATGTACTCTTTTTTTTTCTTCAAAACAGATGAAGACAATTGGCTTTGAAAGGAACATTCTGAGGGACCTTGAGTATATTAGTGAAGATGAAACATTAAAACACCAGAGATTTCCAATGTGCTGCCTTTCAGAGCCACCCACCAAGTTCTGGAAAGCATATTAAAAGTGCCAGTCAATAAGTTGCATCGCTCAGCACTGCAGGATGGAAATGTAGGAGAAGTCTCCACAAGTATGCTTTATTTATGCCTTCTTTAAAAAAAAATAGAAAAAAAGAGCATTTTATTTGCATGCACAATGTGAAGGAACGGAAATATGTTTTTTTTTATTGTTATTATTTATTTTTTTCCTCCAACTCTGTCCTTAACATAATAAAATGATGCACAGCTATGATTAAAGGTCTTATTTGTTATGAGAAAAATTGTTCTCATGCTTGGCCATAAAAAAGGCAGTACATACACACTGATGCTATTTTGTTACAGTAACCGGCTCTCTGGTTTTCATTTTGCTGTCCGTTTTAATGAGTTTCTGAAGAGCATGTGTGAAAATGTTGTGCATGCTGGTTACATCAAACGCGATTTTATTAGTTACTTCAAACCATAGATTGTTCCGATTTGCCAAAACTAATTTAATTAATTTTCTTTATATTTCTATAGGTTTAGCCATAACCAACTGTGCATTGTTTTACAACTATCTATTTATTTATTGTATTTTTTAATAGATTTGTTCTTTACTCATTTATTACTCATTTAATTAGTTAATTTAATTGATTTATTTATATTATGCAATATCTTATTTGTTTAGTTTTTATTATATGTAAATTAAATTATTTCATGTGTTTTAGTTTGTGGCACTTTTGATAATTCATAGGACTTTTTAATTACCCAATTTAAATTTATTTATTTATTTTATTTATATATTTTTATGCATAGGTGTCAAGGTGCTGCAAGTGGGATACACGATGGCCTCACAGCAAGAGAGTTGCTGGTTCGAGCCCAGGCTGGGTGAGTTGGCGTTTCTGTGTGGAGTTCTCCCCGTGCTTCAGTTTCCCCCACAGTCCAAAGACATGTGCTATAGGTGAACTGGGTAAGCTAAATTGTCCGTAGTGTATGTGTGTGAATGAGAGCGTGTGGATGTGGGTGAGCTGAAAAAATGAATGATTGCATTTTTATGTGTATTTATTTGTTATTTTATGCAATGTTTAAATGCTTTTGTATTAATTATTTATATTGATAATTCATATAAATTATATTATTTACTCATGTTTTATTGCTCAATTTTTATTATTAATTAAATTTCTACATTTCTTGCAATGCAATTTTGATGATTTATTTATTTGTATTGCCCTTCCTTTTAATACCTATTGCCCTTCCTTTTAATACCTTTATTTTTATAAAAATTACCAAAAATATTATTATTATTTGATTTTTATCAATTTTATTATTATTTCATTTTTATTCATTTTACTATTATCATTTAATTTTTATTTTATTTTTATTATTTCATTTTTTTATTTTATTATAATAATTATTTCATTTTTGTTTATTAAAATTTTATTATTATTATTATTTCATTTATATATATATATTTTATTATTATTATTCATTCATTTTCCTTTGGCTTAGTCCCTTTATTCATCAGGGGTCGCCACAGCGGAATAAACAGCCATTATTATTATTATTATTATTATTGTTATTTATATTTTTTATTTATTTAAATATTTACTTTGTTTTATTTATTAAAATATTTTTATTTATCCAAATTTTTTATTTAATTACATTTTTTGAAACATTTTAGAATATCTTTTTATATCATGATAGTAATTAATTTTCAAGACATATAGAGCTTATCGTATTTTCTCAGCACATAGTTTCAATTTGCCCTCTTTTATAAGCACACACACACACGCACACACACACGTACAGTAATGCCACTTCTCCAGACACTACCTCTGAAATGTCCTTAGTGTGCAGTTTATTTTTAAAGCTGTTGTTTCGATTTCCATGGATACTTAACACAGCGAGGCTCCATTAGTTATACAAAAACAAGTGTTTTGCCATATACCCACAGAAAAAAAAGCCTCTCAGTGGAATCACTGCTGTTAATTTCTCATGACAGTGCACAGCTAGCTTTTTTTGATAGAAACGGATCGATTTACATGCCAAAAACAGGCATCCTTCCTACCACGGTTGGGACCCAATTCTGTGCCTTGGCTGATGGCAATAAACAAATCATTATATTTCCACAACAGCGACTGCTGTCGAGCGAGAAGGTGACAAAGCATTGAAGATTGTGGTCAAAGGCAGATGGAGACGGACAGACCTGTAACCAGACGGCTGGAAAACGAGACTCTATACAGGAATTAGAGTCAGACAGAAAGAGAACTGGAAAACAAAGGCAGTCATGCAGTTAATGAACAATGAAAACACTATGGTAGGGCTGGGCATTATGTCAAGTTTGTATTTTACACAGTATATTAATACATTTCACATGAAGTAGGGCTGCACAATATATCATTTCAGCATCGATATTGCTTTGTGCATGTCTGCAATAGTCACATCGCAGGATAGTCAATGTTGAGTCTGAAGTTGACCTGGAGCCACAGAGCACATGTGGTTTATAGAGTCACTGCTAAGTTTATCCAAAATAAAGTGAAAGTTCATCATTTGCATGTGTTTTTAAGGCCTTTTAGGGGAGTTTAAAACATTTGGGCACAAAAATGCTGATGTTTGGTGATGTTACAAATAAATTTTGTCCAAATATCTACATTTTAAAGTGAAAATAAGGTTATTTTGCTTACCCTATTGGCAGATAATTTAGCTTGTTTCAAGGAAACAGTCTTAATTTTGACTTATTTATTCTAAAGGTGAACATTTGCCGGCAGCTAGCTCTCTGCAGTTCTCGCATGGTCACCCACTGAAGCTAGTCCTGCACCCAGTCAGTACCTGGACGGGAGACCACATGGGAAGCTAGGTTGCTGCTGGAAAGGGTGTTAGTGAGACCAGCAGGAGGCGCTCAACCTGTGGTCTGTGTGGGTTCTAATGCCCCTGTATATTGATTGGGACTCTATACTGCTCAGTGAGTGCCATCTTTCAGATGAGACATTAAACCGAGGTCCTGACCTCATCGTTCTGTCACCCTCATGTCCATTCAAACGTGTGTTTTTCTCTCCAGTAGAACACGAAAGGAAATGTTTAGCCGACATTTAGCTGCTTGCTATTCTATGCAAGATTTTTGGCTAAAAGGCAAACATTTTTATTCATTATTAGCATGAAAACAGTCATTCATTCATATTTAAATATGTTGTCTCAAGGTGAATCTGGATAAAAGCATCGGGACGTTTTGCATAGCATCTTTTGTGTCCCACGGATGAAAGAAAATTGCACGCGTTTGGAATGAAATGCTTGTGAATAAGTGACGCTTTATTGGGGTGCACGATGCCTTAGAAATCAATAATTTGCATATGCATTGCAAAAAAAACGAACTGCTAACAAGACTACTGGCGTATTTAAATGTAAATCAAAGCCACACTGACGCTGTAAGTTTTGAGTTACAACTGCAATAGTGGGACTTAAAGTTTTGACTGACTCCAGTCTTAAATGCAGTTGTTACTCCGATGACTTTATAATGTTTATGTGTATATTAAATTCAGTGTTGTAAGAAGACAAAACATGCACTCACAAAATGACATTTGCTGTTTGGATAAACTATTTACAGTATTTAAAATAAGCTGAAACAACACGATTCTTGATAACTAAATAGTTTTTTGTTCAATTCTCTTAAATTTGTGAAAACAAATAAGCTAACTTAATTCCTTCATGTTGTCAATTGGGAATCTATTGTTTGGACCCCAGCCTTTTTTTAAACTGTGTTCTGGTCAAGTATGAACACTGAACATTCTGACAAAACATTTCAGGTCATTAGGAATCAGGCTACTGGAAGCCCTGCAGACTTTTATTTTAGAATGATGTTGCATTTACTGGCAGCTAGCTCTCTGCAACTCTCACATGATCACCTGATGAAGCTAAGCTGGGCCGTGCCCTGTCAGTACCTGGATGGGCACCACATGGGAGAGCTAGGTTGCTGTTAGAAGGGGTGTTAGTGAGGCCAGCAGGGGGTGCTTAACCTGCGGTCTGTGATGGGCTTTATTTAGTGTTAAATTGATGGGGACTCTACAGTCAGTGAGTGCCATATTTTGGACGAAACATTAAACCGAGGTTCTGACTCTCTGTGGTCATTAAAAATCCCAGGATGTTGTCGGCGCCAATAGCCTAGTGGTTAAGTGCACCGACATATAGCACCATGGTGCTCACGGTGACCCGAGTTAGATTCCCGGCTCGAGGTCCTTTGCCAACCCTTTTCTTCTCTCTGTTCCCAATACTTTACTGTCTGCAACCTCTACTGTCCTGCCATAATAAAGGTGAAAACCCCCCCAAAAAATTCCAGAATGTCCCTTTGAAAAAGAGTAGGAGTTTAACCCTGGCATCCTGACCAAATTTGCCCACTGGCCTCTGTCCATTATGGCCTCCTAACCATCCCCATATCATAATCGGCTTCATCGCTCTGTCTCCTCTCCACCAATCAGCTGGTGTGTGGTGTGCGGTTTGGCGCAATACGGCTGCATCATCCAGGTGGATGCTGCACACTGGTGGTGGATGAGGAGATTCCCCCCAATGTGTAAAGCGCTTTGAGTGTCCAGAAAAGCACTACATAAATTTAAGGAATTATAATTAATATTAAATAAAACGATTTTCACTCGATCTAAGAATCCACTGTGAACTCCTATGCACTTCATAGTGGTGTAAAGCATTCCAGATCACTAGTTATAATGCTGTCTATGTAGGGAAAGTTGAATCATTTGCAACAGAGCGGTCGAGATTGTGACGTACCAGTTTGGCACAGACAGAGTTCTCACAATTCACACTCAATATGCTGAATTTGCCTTTGTGTGGGCTGAGTGATCGGTAACAGAAGCACAAGTGACCTACACTAAGCTGAATCGGGGTTAACAAAAGAGTCGGGCTCTTTCAGGACTTTTATGTCATGATGAATAGAGCTGACAAGCCAAAACTGAACACTATACAATTTATGATCTGCTCGGCCACACACTCCACTCATGAAGAAAGAGTATACAGCTGTGTTTTCAGTCAGCGCCAGTCCTTTCTCTGCCATGCTGGAAAACAACCTGCTTCGACGTTTCGTCTCGAATTTTGCCTTTCATACTGGAAATACAACCAAAATGAAAAAACATACAGTCGAAGTCAAAATTATTCGCCCTCCTGTGAATTTTTTGTTTCTTTTTAAAATATTTTCCACATGTTGTTTAACAGAGCAAGGAATTTTTCCACAGTATTTCCTATAATATATTTTCTTTTGGGGAAAGTCATATTTGTTTCATTTCGGCTAGAATAAAAAGTTCTTAATTTTTTAAAACCATTTTAAGGTCAATATTATTAGCCCCCTTAAGCTATATTTGTTTTGATTGCATACAGAACAAACCATCATTATACAATGATTTGCCCAATTACCGTAACCTGCCTTATTATTCTAGATAAGCCTTTAAATGTCACATTAAGCTGAATACTAGTATCTTGAAAAATATCTAGTCAAATATTATGTACTGCCATCATCATCAGCTTTTAGAAATGAGTTATTAAAACTAGTATGTTTAGTGTGTGTTGAAAAAAAAATCTCTCCGATAAACAGAAATTGGGAAAAAAATACACAGGGGGGCTTATAATTGAGGAGGGCTAATAATTCTGACCTCAACGGTATATTAGCAAATCAACAAAATATCTAATGTAAAACCAACCCAATCAGCTCATCTTGAATATTCAAGCAACAAGCTCTTTGAAAAAGTGGTGACAAACCAATGTCAATGTAAATTTTTTTGGTCATAATACAAATTTTAGGCTCTTAATTAGGGCTGTCAATTGATTAAAAAAATTAACTAATTAATCACACCTTTTTTTGTGATTAATCATGATTAATCACAAAAGTCATTAATCATGATTAATCATGATTAATCACGAATAAAAAATCCAAAATGCAGGCATTGCAAATATGGAAATTGGAAAATGATAATAATAATAATAATAATAATAATAATAATAATAATAATAAAGTATTGAGTACAAACAATTGTATTCATTGTAAAGTTTTATTGCGAGTTGAGAACATTAATTATAAGGTAGAAACAATTTTGCTTAGTCCTCCTTAACATTTAGCCAGTTGCTAAGACAGTCCAGTCTATTGACATTATCAGTGCACAACACACACACACACACACCCACGCACACACACACACACACACACACACACACACACACACACACACACACACACACACACACACACACACACACACACACACACACACACACACACACACACACACTCCCTTCAGGTGATGCAACCTTAGTTGTTTTATACTGAAACTTTCCTTCTAAAAGCGCTTCCTTGGTCTTATCTATATTTCTTTGCACATTAAACACAGGCAGGGTCGGAGCAAGCTGAACTGGCTCTCTAGGCGAACGGCAATCATGCCGCCCTCAACTCGAAAGTGAAATAGAAATTGACCGGTTCGCGGATGAAAGTAAGGACCAGGAGGGAGGGGGTGGGTGTCGCGGATGAAAGTGAGAACCGGGGGGGTTAGCTCACTATTCAACGGCCGCCTAGGTCGCCTCTACGGACGCGCCGGCCCTGAACACACGTCGGCCACAACAGGAAATTAAAAAAACTGCAACTGCGTTAAATTCGTAAATTTTTTTTACGCGTTAAATATTTCAAATTTATCTGGTGCGTTAACGCACTAATTTTGACAGCCCTACTCTTAATATAACACAACAACAGAACGGGGAGAAAAACAATGGATGAAAAAAAAGTAGGCAAGCTTAATAAAAATTTCTAATTTTAAATTCGCAAAATTTGAGATCTCAAAGTGTACACATCAGCCTCTGGTGGATTTGCGATAACAAAAACTGCAAAAAACATAGCTCTAGGGATGTATTTGGCACTCTCCAGAAATGTATATAGAGGTAAGTTTTTAGAATGAGCCTGGGTTGCCAATATAGCAACAAACTATGATGGAAAAAGAATTATAACACATGATAAGAAAAGTTCATAAATAATATCTAATTAAAAATTCAAAGCTGTGCGTAAATACTTGTACTAAATACTTCTACTTTTATTACTACTTTATCACTACTTAAATTTATACACCCATAATGCATTGCAATAAACTTTGTAGTAATCTAAAGAAAAACAATGGCTAAAAACACACAGGTTGATTTCCTATTTATTACAACCCGCTTCAACCCCATTATGACCTAAATTTGTCTTTCAAATAATAAATACAGACAATCCCTCCCCCGAATAGCATCTCAGATAAAAATCGAACAAAAACATAAAGCTTGTTTTCCTGTGATGAGCTCATCTCTCTGATACACATCAGTACACCATCACCGCTAAAGCTCACATACAAGCGTCAGCCCTGACCATTCAAAGGATCTCTCCAACGTTTCATGAATGATGGGATTGTGGAGGGAGGAGGGGGCTGCGGGAGAGGAAAGACCAGGTAAAGCTATCCGGTGGGAGCCGCCCAATTTTGTGTGATCTGCCCATTCATAAAGCGGGGTGTGGGGAGGCGGAGAGGCTGCTCTTTTTAACCGCCAGAGGAAGGATGTCTCCTGCCTTGATGAAACTCTGGCGTCCCTTTTGTTGTTTGTAAAAACAAAACAAAAAGGGCAGTGAGCAAAGAAGGAAAAAAACAGAGCAGGAGGAAAGAGAAAGGTCTGAGCCAGTCAACGGTAACAATGCAGTCTGCTCGCTTGAAGAGACATGATGTCATCAGGGCACCGCAATCCCTAGTGTAGAGCCAACAGGGTGGGGTACGATTATTCCTCCATCCCTCCCTCCATCCATCCCATTTGCCCCTGCCCCTTTCTCTCGCTTGTCTGTTTCCCTTCATCTTTCGCTTTCCTGTCTGTCTGTCTGTCTGGGTGTGTGTTTTTGTGACATCAGAACACAAATGTGTAAAATAGCATGGGTATAATGACAGGCATTACATGAGGATGGTGAATTATGTGGACATTACTGATGCCCCCTTTTCTAAAAAAAAACATATAAATCATAAAGAATGAGTATTTTTTTCAGAAAGTAAAACTCCACAGGCTCTTGTGGGTAAGGTTAAGTGTAGGGTTGACATAGAGCAATCGAAAATACAGTTTGCACAGCATAAAACAATGGAAACCTATGGAATTTCCAAACAATTCACAAACCTGCGTGTGTTTGTACTGGTTTTGATGCTTTGCAAGGACAGACATGTTTTATGACATGGGTTTGACCTATAGTTGTACACTATTACAGTGGTTTACTTAGGGCTGGGTGATAAAACGGGTATTGATATTTATTGACCGAACACCATTGTCAATAACGATAAAAAAGTTCAGTATGAAGCGCTATAGTTTTATTAAAATGTGGCTGAATGTCAATAAGCTTAGAGTGTAAGTTTGTCATTTCTAATGGAGGCATGCGACTTGCATGACGCGCACATGGTGAATGCCGCGAGCGCACCGTGATTTATGTAAGTAGAACTAACCAATCTGCTTCACACTTTGTATGGAATATACACATTTCAGTACTAAAGGCAGAATAATTACCTCAAACGCAGAACACCCAAACACTGCAGTGCTTTTTACTTTTCTCCCTAAACTTGTATCAGAGCTGCAGCAATGGTTTGTCTGTTTGTCATCCTCTGAGAAAATGGTTGATGGTCACCTAGTTACGTGAGACGCCATAGAAAACAGTGAAGGAAACACTGCGCTCGCGCTTGTCACTTTAGGTCAGAATAACAACACATGCAAAAAATGAGTGCCGTATAGCAGCAGTGAGGAGATTCAATCATTAATTTATTTTCTTTTTGGCTTAGTCCCTTTATTTATCTGGGGTCGCCACAGCGGAATGAATCGCCAACTTATCCAGCATTTGTTTTGCGCAGCGGATGCCCTTCCAGCTGCAACCCATCTCTGGGAAACCTCCATGCACACTCATTCACATACACTACGGACAATTTGGCGTACCCAATTTACCTGTACCGCATGTCTTTAGACTGTGGAGGAAACCCACGCAAACACAGGGAGAACATGCAAAATCCACACAGAAACACCAACTGACCCAGCCGAGGCTCGAACCAGCGATTTTCTTGCTGTGAGGCGACAGCACTACCTACTGCGCCACTGCGTCGCCCAGTGAGGAGATTGTAAATAAAAAAGTAAGAATGTCACTAGAGTGGCTTTTTGGTTTCTTTTCTTGTGCATCCCAGCCACTAGCACCCCATCTGAAAGATTGTTTAGCATAGTGCAGGGGTGCTCAACCCTGTTTCTGGCGATCGACCTTCCAGCTGATTTCAGCTTCAACCCTGATCAAACACACCTGAACCAATTATTTAGAACGTGAGGAGCGTTTGATAATTACAGGCAGGAGGGTTTGATATGGGCTGCAACTGAAAACTGCAGGAATAGGATTGAGCACCCCTGGCTTAGTGGGTAAAGTAGTCATGCAACTTCACAATTTGTAATGTTGCAGTATGTATTTGAATAATGATGGTTAGGATACTAGTTTTGTTGAAAGAGTTTGAGGTTTACTGTATCATTATTATTGACACCTTACAGATGTCGATCTACCTTTTCCATTGCACACACTTTGTAACATCAAGTTTGAGTCTCTTGACACTTATGTTTATTTTACTATCAAGAGATCAGATATTTTGTTTAAATATATATTTTTTTTACTATTAAAACTGTTTGCCTTAGTAATGTTGATAAATTAAAATAAAGTGGTTAAATAACAAAAAATCCTAATATTCCTAATTGTACTTTCCTCTAAAAAATATTTAATAAATGTAAATAGCAAATGCTATAAACATGATATGATTTTTTTTTTCAATATCCCCCAATATAGCTATATCATACTTAACAGGTTTTTTTTCACATACAAATTTGAGTTGTGTTTAGGAGTAGGGCCAAATAATAAGTGTTTTTACTGTATAAAACACATTTTCTCTAAGTAGAGTCCTCATAAACCAATATTGTGTGTGTGTTTGCGTGTGTGTGTGTGTGTGTGTGTGTGTGTGTGTGGACGTGAGAGCTGTTGAGCACATAATAGGACTCCTCACAGCTCCACTTCCGAAGAGTGGTCATATGAAACGTCCATTTCCAGGTCATTCATTCACAGCGGGTCCCCCATGAGCTGAAGACTGTCAAAAGATCGCTCCCATGAGGAGCCCTTGTGCCATGTGAGAGGAAAATATGGCTTAGCGCGCTGATCATTATTTGTACAGTAGATGCTCAAAGTAAAATAGACATGTATCACTTGTAAACCTGCAAAGTAAAAGATTGCATATACTGTAACAGGCGAGCATTTGAGAGCAGTGGGACTGTTGCCATTTAATGGTACAGATGGTTGCACCAACGCCTGATTTGGTAGTGCTGCACATGTAATATTACAATTATTATTAGTTTTCTCTCTTCGAAATGCAAACATTAATTTTAAAACTCTATATAGAATAATAAGGCGACACAGTGGCGTAGTAGGTAGTGCTGTCGCCTCACAGCAAGAAGGTCACTGATTCGAGTCTCGGCTGGGTCAGTTGGCATTTCTGTGTGGAGTTTAAATGTTCTCCCTACATTTGTGTGGGTTTCCTCCGGGTGCTCTGGTTTCCTCCACAGTCCAAAGACATGAGATACAGGTAGATTGGGTAGGTTAAAATTGTCCATAGTGTATGAGTGTGTATGGATGTTTCCCAGAGATGGGTTGTGGCTGGAAGGGCATCCACTGTGTAAAACATATGCTGGATAAGTTGGCGGTTCATTCTGCTGTGGTGACTCCAGATTAATAAAGGGACTAAACCAAAAAGAAAATGAATTAATGAATGAATATAATAATATTATATAATACATATAGCAATTTTAAGGTTTGTGGTCACTGCTTTTCAAATATATGCTGAATTTTCAAAATAGCATAACAGGATCTTTCAGAAGTGTTTCAATATGATGATATGATGACATTCCTTGTTATTATCAGTTTAAAAAAATCGTGTTACATCATATTTAAGTGAAAAATGAGTATTGTAAAAAAGCACTTGTCTGTTTGTGTGTGTATACAGCTGAAGTCGGAATTATTAGCCCACCCTGAATTATAACCCCCCTGTTTATTTTTTTCCCCAATTTCTGTTTAACGGAGAGATTTTAGTTTTTAGAAGTTTTAATAACTAATTTCTAATAACTGATTTATTTTATCTTTGCCATGATGACAAATAATATTTTACTACATATTTTTCAAGACACTTCTATACAGCTTAAAGTGACATTTAAAGGCTTAACTAGGTTAATTAGGTTAACTGGGCAGGTCAGGTTAGGGTAATTAGGCAAGTTATTGTATAATGATGGTTTGTTCTGTAGACTATAGAAAAAATATATAGCTTAAAGGGGCTAATAATTTTGACCTTAAAATGTTTTTTATAAAATTACAAACTGCTTTTATTCTAGCCAAATTTAAAACAAATAAAACTTTCTCCAGAAGAAAAAAAATATTATCAGACATATTATGAAAATTTCCTTGCTCTGTTAAACATCATTT
>CAIGQZ010032813.1:20329585-20346494 GCA_903798205.1 Danio tinwini | reverse complement strand
TCCATCCATCCATCCATCCATCCATCCATCCATCCATCCATCCATCCGTCCATCCAACCCATCCACCCACTCTGTTTACAACATCACATCACATCTATCCACTATGTATTGCATGTGTGGGTATGTAGGCATCATTTGTTTTTATCTAAAATTGTCAAAGTCACTTAACAAAATGCATCTTAAATCTCTCCCTAAACATAACTTAATATTCTCACATGATTTAAACCACAGATGTTAGTTATCTCAATACTTTTTTTAACTTATGAAATAAAAATATAAGTTGCGGCATGGTGGTGTGTGCATGATATACATCAACATATTGAGCTGCGTCTCTCATGCAAGCAATGCAAGTTCAAACCCGGCATTCAAAATTTCCCAAAGGACCAAGATTAAGGAAGGAAGAATTTCTTTAATATATCTGACAGAAAAAAAAGTCAAAACTCACAGCTGACACGCAAAAGAAAGTGCATTTTTCCCAGTATTAGGTGGGGTCTCATGTGTGGCCTTGACTTTCGTTATTCCACATGTGATGTCCAGGAAAGTGTGCCACATGCTACCTCGGGCACACCACCAGAGCCTTCCATCCATCAACACGACACTTAAGCCCGCTGGCACACGCACAGACACACTGAGGGCCAACGCTAACAACTGTGTTGGATTACGATGACACATTTGTCTCAGAGGAGAGAGCCGCTTTGGGCCGCAGACATCACTTTGAACCAATTAGCAGATTACGGTTGCTGCTCAGTGCTGGTGGGTGGCCGACCATTGCTAACATCCCATTCCCTTTCGAAAAAAGCGTTATACAGTATTAACCCGGATTTGAGGCTCAATGACCATCAAGGGACTTTCTGCCTTGCTTGACTTTTATATGAATCCTAGCAGATAGATAGAACAATGCTTACCTATAGCTTCCCAATAGCCCACCCAATGCTTGAGACACATCTTATTATTTAGTATTAAAAACACATGTGAAATGTAACACCAACGCCTGGACCGTTTGACCATGAGCTGTAAGCCTATAGTATTTCATAATTATTACAGGTCGTGCCTCCAAAAAAAAGAAAAATCGAGAAAATGATTTATTATGGGCCACAACATCAGACGCTCTGTCCTTTAACGGTCTGTAAAAGTAAACCGGCCAGAATGATTTTCACTAACCCTGGATCGCTGTGACCAATTGTTTTTTTACGACAATATTTGATCTGTTTAAAATAGAAAATCCACAGTGAGAAAAAGAAATATAGCTTTTTTTGTCTGTGCTAAAGGTGTTTTTAAGGCATGACTGTGGAAAATCCCTGTGATTTCATCACTTCCAATGAAAGCATTAAAATCGCTGAGCTGATGAAAGAAATAAAACATCTTGTTTATAGAGCTGCCACGTGTAAAGGAGTAGAGGCTGATATTTCTTTCAAATTTGATCATATTCATTTTGTACATGAAAATCAGCTTCACTCCAAGAAGTTGAGGTACTTATTTGTAAAAATTGTGTAGAAAACTTCCCAAAAGGACGGCATGGTGGCTCAGGGGTTAGCACTTTCACCTCACAATGAGAAGGTCACTGGTTCAAGTCCAGGCTTAAAAAAAAGCACACTGTAAACCCAACAGTTAACTTTATCAAATAAAATGAGTGTAGTTAACTCAAAATTGACTGAAAGTTAATTCTACTCATTTGAAAAGAGTTTTGAAGTCATTGTTGAAGGTAATGAATTAATTAAATACCTCATTACTTCAACTTAAATGGAGTAAGTTCAGAGTACTCATATAGATTAGTTTTTAACTCAAATGGTTTGTTGCAATCGGTTTCCTCAAACGGTTTGAGTTGCCTTAACTTGTTGGGTTAAACAGTACTCAGTTGGTTTAAGTTCTCTTCATTTATTGGGTTTTACTGTGCTCAAATTGCTTCATTTGCTCAAATGTATTAAGTTCACAGTACTCATTAGGATTAGTTTTTGAACTCAAATGGTTTGTAGCAATCGGTTTCCTCAAATAGTCTGAGTTACCTTAACTTATTGAGCTTTACATATTTATGTTGCTTTAGCTCATTTTAAGTAAGATAGTTTGAACAAGCAGCAAACACCTTTTTTTGAGTGTGAACACACCTTTAGGGACAATCCTGGTTGTATACATGCTTCTGAAGCAAAGAGAAGTGTTTCTGAACATTGTTGGGGGGAAAACTTGCTGTAGACTGACATATGACTTAAAATTCATGTGGTTTTCTTTATGAACCTTGTGATGGAAATCAGCTTCACTCCAAGAAATTCCAGTGTTGTGATTTATAAAATTTGCGTAGAAAACTTCCCAAAAGGGTGGCATGGTGGCTCAGGGGTTAGCATTGTCGCCTCACAGCGAGAAAGTCACTGATTCGAGCTCAGGCTGAGTGCAGTTGGCATTTCTGTGAGGAGTTTGCATGTTCTCCTCATGTTGGAGTAGGTTTCCTCCTGGTGCTCTAGTTTCACTCACAGTCCAAAGACATGCACTACAGATGAATTGAATAAACTAAATTATCCATAGTGTATGTGTGTGTGAATGCAAGAGTGTACTATATGGGTGTTTCCCAGTGCTGGGTTACGGCTAGATAGACATCCGCTGCATAAAATATATGCTGGATAAGTTGGCGGTTCATTTTTCCCTAGCAACCCCTAAAATACAGGCACTATGCGGAAAGAAAATAAATGAATGATTGTCCTAAAAGTAAATGTACACCAGAATAAATGTAAATTTGTTTATTATTGATTATTATTGATGACTATGTAGGCATAATTTGTTCTATCCGTATACATAACTTAATGTTCTTATGTGTTTAAACCACAGATGTTAGCTAACTCATTATGTTTGAGCTTATAAAATCCAACAAAATAAATTGTTCTTCCAAATTTGATCATATCAATATATATTTTTTTCCACATGAAAGTCAGCTTTACACTAAGAAGCTTCAGGGATGGAAAAATTTGCGTAGAAAACTTCATAATAATCGAACTTACATCAGAATAAATTGTATTTTTTTATTATTTATTATAGCTCATGATGGTATAATGAGGTTCAATGAAGTCAATATTTAAGCTAAATGTGCTTACTTAAAGTTTATTTACAGCTGCACATACTCTCCCATCAAGTTTTATAGATCACAACATTTGCGTTTCACATTTGTAAACATGGTGTACGCACAAAATGGGTGGAAATGTGCATAAGCCATGTGTACAAATGAGACCCCAGATCCTTTAAATTTTAGTTTTCACACTTGCTTCAATTGTATAAAAGTGAAGTAACCATCTAAACCTTAAAAGTGGACTCATTTGGGCCTCTGATCACTCCCAAACTAACAAAAAGACATGATTTCACAAGCAAAACTCAAGCATACCTGTTTTTTTTCCTCATCATAGTCACAGTTCAGATCTGCAGAGTTTCATTTGTGACGGAGACGAAGGTATTTCTGGTGCTGATTTGACACACGTGTATAGGCTCTTCAGCAGTTGCACACAGTATGTTCATGTTCATTAACCCTTGTGTTGTCTTAGTATTCTGTATATCCCACTTGTCCCAAGGGTCAACAATGACCCGTCTTCATGTCTAAACCTCTAAAATAAAGCAGCAAAATTTTATTTTAATTCTCAAATCTATTTAGCATGAAGAAATCATGAGTGCATCAGAGTGCAGAATTTGATCGATGTTTAATCAGTGGGTCATCAGTCAGTGCTGCAAAACTATAGCCACTATGTCAATCAATTTAGGTGAGGATGTAGAGAATGACAGGCTGACATCTATTTTTTTTAATGCCATGCAATCTACCCTTGCTACCTTTGTGATCGACCGGTAGATCGCGATCGACGTATTAGGCACCCCAGGTTTAGACTTTTTTCCTAAAGTGAACTAAACCAAGAAATAATAATAACATTGTAAAGGTTTTAATCCTTGTATCTTTGTAGACCACAGCCATTTCACCCTGCAGCTCAAGACCGGTTACTTACTGAAGCTAAGCAGGGCTGAGCCTGGTCAGTACCTGGATGGGAGACCACATGAGAAAACTAGGTTGCTGTTGGAAGTGGTGTTAGTGAGGCCAGCAGGAGGCGCTAAACCAGCAGTCTGTATGAGTTTTAATGCCCCAGTATATTAAAGGGAACACTATACTGTCAGTGAGTGCCATCTTTCAGATGTGATGTTAAAAACCAAGGTCCTGACTCCCTGTGGTCATTAAAAATCCCATGGCACGTCTCGTAAAGAGTAGGGGTTAACCCTAGTGTCCTGGCCAAATGGCCTCCCAATCATCTCCATCCACCTAATTCACTCTATCAGTAGCTATGTTTCCAACCACCTATTTGCATGTGCATTTTGGATATGCGCATTAAAAAACAGTTGATGGAAACGGCAAGATGAGCATATATTTTGAAAATGCACATAAAAAACATTTGCGCATAACTGAGTAGGATAAACTTTTTATTCGATTAGAGATGTGCATAAACTACGATGGAAACACTTTTACCGCACAAATTCCAGTATGCGCATTAAAAAAGGTCATGTGACTTTGTTATAAGAGATCATGTGATGATAAAAATGTTTGCGAATAGACAAACCAGCAGGCTGAGCACATTGTAAAATATCTGAAATATTGTTTTGGTCATTCTAAAACGCCTTAACCATCTTAGTATTAGTGTTATTATATTATTAAGGACATCCAGAATCAAGAGCGTCTGTGGTCCGCGTCTCATGCTTTCAAACGTCACTGCATGTCAGGATTGCCTTCTGAGGCGCAAGTCATTTATTATATAAATAAAATATTCACACAGCTTTTCATACCGCAGCAAATTCCGTTTTTACGGTTGATATTTGGGGGCAGTTTGTCAGGAAGTGACGATTTTGTTCACTTTGACTCGCTGAATGTAAACGCTGCTTTATTCGCACATCTTTTATGCGACGTTCCAGTTTTGCACATGAAGTTAATTCGCATTATTGGATGGAAACATAGCTACTGTCTCCCCACTCCATCTATAGCTGGTGTGTGGTGAGCGCACTGGCGCCGTTGTCCTGTGGCTGTCGTCGCATAATCCAAGTGGATGGGGGGGAGGTTTGGTCTTGACTGCTCGAACCAAGAGAAGCAAACTACTTATTTAAAATGAACTGAAACTACACAATTATTGAGGGGGTTTTGGGACAACTTGTTTTATATTCAATCAACTTAAAATTGTAAAAACCATTAAGTTAATTTAATTTAATTTCGATTTGCGTTGGGATGACATGAAGGGACTGTGTGGAACACAGTGTTAACACACATTTAGGGATTCCTGGTTGTATACATGCTTTCTGAAGCAAAGAGAAGTGTTTCTGGACATTGCTGGTTGAAAAATCTCTGATATTACATTCGTTTACTTTATGAACCCTGAGATTTACAGTTCTGATGACGTGTGAATCGTTAATAAAGTCAACAAACATACATTTTAAGACTATTTTCTCAGCTCCTGAAGGACTAGATGGTATTAAATGGGGATGGACAACATTAAGCCATTTCTGAGATCCAGGAGCATTATATGGGCCACTTTGTTAGTGGTTTGTCATGTTAACGGCCTTAGACATTTTATATTCTTTCGTCTACTCTAACCTGTCTGCCAGAAACACAAGAGCTCAGTCTCTATGTTTTATTAACATGTTAGGCCGTTAAGCCAATCCTGAAAGGGCTATTGAGAAGAAAGGGAAAATAAAAGGCAAGTTGCTTATTTTCAACATAAGAGCCCGGGTGTATTAGCTAATAAATGTCATCACAGATAAAGTCACTGAAATACAAAACCTTTAAAGCTACTGAGGCTTTTGGTTATTAGATGAAGTAATTGGTTTATAAAACCACCAAAAATATGTCAAGCATATTTAGAACTAGTATAATTTAATGACATTTTAAAAGGACCACAATGCAGCCTCAAAATACTTGTTTGTCATTTTTATACTTCATTGTTATTCTCCAAATCATGTTTTACCCTTTTAAAATGCAAAAAAAAATTTGTTCAGCAAAAAATATGCTGTATTATTATTGCATATACAGTTGAAGTCAGAATTAATAGCCTTCCTAAATTATTAACCCACTGTATATTTTTCCAATTTCTGTTTAACAGAGAGATTTTTTTCAACACATTTCTAAACATAAAAGTTTTACTAACTCATTTCTACTAACTGATTTTATTTTCTTTGCCATGATGACAGTACATATTATTTGACTAGATATTTATCATGACTATATACTAATATACTAATATTCAGTGACATGTTAAGGCTTAACTAGGTATTAGGCAAGTTAGAGTAATTAGGCAAGTCATTGTATTTAGTGATGATGCATTGGTTTCTCATTATTATTCATAGCAGAGTTTTCTTATCCTATGAGAACACTCTGCTTTTTAATTATTCATGAGAGCACAGGTTTTTCGAAGGTAAGGCAGACCTGCCAAGCTGTGAGACCTAATGACCTGGTAAGACCGCACGCAGCACGGGTAGTATTCACTATAAACTTCCATGTATTCACTATAAACTTCCATGTGAAGCTGCTTTGACACAATCTACATTGTATAAGCGCTATACAAATAAAGATGAATTGAATTGAATTGAATAGTATGTTGTTTCCATGATTCACAGGGTTTGTTGCATGTTTTCCCAACGATTGTCAAGGCCGAAACAGCAAAGCTGTTGGTTTGCAGCAAGCATTATTGTAAGGAGAACTGTACGAGAATTGGAGAATGGTTGACTTTGTCTTTCATTAGTTGAGTTTGTTACCATTCAGACACATCGACTATCCATGCTGCTGTGTTCGCCCATGTTTAAATTCCTCCAGATTACCAGCAGGGTTAATGGTTGAAATAGATAAGGCAAGAGACTTGCTGCACCACAATTCACTGTGTCTGCATTCAGACCCAGGGTTTGAGGAGGAGAGAAGTCCTCCTCATTTATAGTGTTTATATAAACACGATTATCTTTCTAATTATAAAACAAATTGTGGTTATGTGTATATGAAATTAAGCAAAACAAATGTGCCAGGGCATTCAATTACTTACTCTTTATTTCTTTGTGTTTTAACTTTGTAAACTATAAAATCATGCGTCTTCTCACGGTTTGTGTCTCATTTTGTGAGCCAACTGACATCAGTCGTTTGCTCCCCTTTTTCTTCCCTGCTCTGCCAGCCACGCCCACTCCTCCCTCTGCCCGCAGAGCTCCACGCCCCTCTCTAAGCATTTTTGGAAAAAAATTCTGAGGTAGACTTGAACCGAAAGAGGGGGTAATAAGGGGGGCTAATAATATTAACCTTAAAATAGTTTTAAAAATTAAAAATTACTTTTATCCTAGCCGAAATAAAACAAATAAGACTTTCTCCAGAAGAAAAAAATATTATCAGAAATACTGTTCAAATTTCTTTGCTTCATTTAGTATCACTTGAGAAATATTTAAAAAAGAATAAATATTTCGAGAGAGGGCTAATAATTTTGACTTCAACTGTATATATT
The DNA here is from genome assembly GCA_903798205.1 of Danio tinwini. NCBI lineage: Eukaryota > Metazoa > Chordata > Actinopteri > Cypriniformes > Danionidae > Danio > Danio tinwini. Next base: position 20,339,019 of record CAIGQZ010032813.1, on the reverse strand, counting down.
TTTCCCATAATCTGACCTTTTATTTTCACAAAAATGGTTTGAATCATTAAAGCAGACAGTTTTCTTTGCATTCAGTATGCATTCTATATATTCTCAGGCTGTGTTAAACTAAACAATACAACAGACATATCGGTATCGGCCGATAAATAAATGCTTGTTATAAACAAGATAGATTAATAAGTCTAGATTAATAAAGGGACTAAGTCGAAGAGAAAATGAATGAATAATGCTGATAAATTATTGCAATTATTGCAATTTCTTTGTATTCTGCATTTGAGGTTTAAATATAAAGTTGCTTATCTGCTATATTCGCCTTTTGTTTGTATTCAGAATTCATATCCATTTTCTATTCATATACATGGTTCAACGCTAAGGATTTTTTCAACTGGCTAGGTCAGGCCAGTGGTTCAGATTTTTATTTGCCCTGCCAAAATTTTGATTGCTAAGTTAATAGCACATATTTTAAATACTGTGTCAAAAATAATGTCTGTAAATTTAGAATTGAAATATTTAAAAAATGTTAATACATGTATGATGAAACAAAAAAAACAGTATGGAAAATGTGCAGGTATTTTATTGCAGTTCTAAATGATTTAACAAAAGGTGGCTGACTTGCCAAACTGACGGCAAACTGTACAAAACCTCTCTTCATTTTTTTTGTCATGTTGTAGCCGCATAAATGTCTGTTTCCAAGACGTTAGCTGCAATTTGATGTTGCTGCAGTGGTGGATTTAGGCATGGGCAATATGGGCGATCGCCCAGGACGGCATCTTGCTGGGGGGTGGCACGGGGAGAAAAAAAAAAAACGAGCCCCAGTAATAGCTCTGAGATACCATTTACTTTATGCAAGTATATTGACAGAGTGTTAATCCCAGAATAAAGATGTTATGGGCCATTCACATGTAGCGTCTTTTGCATGCGCAAACTTGTTACTCTCTATGTGCAAACGAAACAACGCTGGTGAAATCAAACTGACGCATGCACACAGAAAACGATTTCCGCGCGCCTCACGCGCTGCTCTGCTCCCGGTGTGAATCCTGGTTGTTTACAGTCACGCCGATAAAATATGTGCGTCTATGTGCTGTGAAACCGGAGTAACTGGTGGAACTTTTATGCAGAGGTTTCAGCACCTTTTTTGCAAGTCGACAAAACTTCATATGATGATGTTATTTTGACTAAGCATGGCTATGAAGCAGAAAGGAGGGATAATGAGTCAGGGAGGTAAGACTTTAGACTAGAATTGTCATTAATATTCATGCAAAAGATTTCTTGAGTGATCTTTGCATATCACTCCAGTTGTCTTTCTTTACATTGTTTTCCAGTTACATTTAGGATTGATTTCTGTTATTTATTTAGAATAATAATTGTATATTAATAATAATATTGGGCGGTATATAAGCCAGTACTGGGTTGCGGCTGGAAGGGCATCCGTATGGGGTTGTTCGCCCAGGGTGCCATTTAAACTAGAACCGCCACTGTGTTGCTGCCTATTGCTGTCTCTTCGCTGTACTGGTTGTTACCAAGTTATGGAAAAAAATAACATGCTCACTGTGGAGAGGTAAGCGTGATCGAACACCCAATGAGGGGGGAGAGCATGCTCGGAGCCCGGCAGCTAATCAGCAGGCCAATCAGAAATAATAAATAACACCTGTTTATTCTAGTGATTGGGCCGGAGAGACACCCTTCTTAAGGAGAAGGAGCAGCCGGGAGAGAGAGAGGAGAGAACACCCACACAGACACCAGAGCTCGTGTGTGTGTGCATTTAAAATAAAGAGACAATTACATACCTTATATCGCCGACCCTGTCTTCTTCTTCCACACAACAACGAACAATATTACACTCACAACATCCAATCAGACAAAAGGAACCAAAAAGTGAAATGGTGTTTAGGATATCACAGAAAAGGTAGTATTTAACTGTTTCTCAATTCTTAAACTCGCAAAGCAATTAACAAATAGTCGCACTGTCGCAGACTAATTTACTTCATTAACAAGGCAGTATTGATCCTGTCTACTGTCCCGAGCATCTCTCACGCTAGCCCCGGGCCATCGGGCAGACCTTATTGTTGAGCCCTGATATATAAGCCATGCCTATATATGTCTATATATTCTTAGGCTGTAGTAAACTAACCAATATATCGGCAGACACATCAGTATTGTTCGATAAATACTAAATGTTCATTATAAGCTTAATAAGAAACTTCTGTTGATATACACTGTAAAATCTAACAGTCAACTTTATATGACTAAATGAGTGTAGTTAACTCAAAATGAACTGAAAATTAATTCTACTCATTTGAAAAGAGTTTTGAACTCAGTGTTGAAGGTAATGAGTTAATTAAATACCTCATTATTTCAACTTAAATGGAGTAAGTTCAGAGTACTCATATAGATTACTTTTTTTTAACTCAAATGGTTTGTAGCAATCAGTTTCCTCAAACGGTTTGAGTTGCCTTAACTTGTTGGGTTAAACAGTACTCAATTGGTTTGAGTTCTCTTCATTTATTGGGTTTTACTGTGCTCAAATTGCTTCGTTTACTTAAATGGATTAAATTCACAGTACTCATTAGGATTAGTTTTTGAACTTAAATGGTTTGAGTTACCTTAACTTTTTGAGTTTACAGTGTATTAATGTCAATAAATTATTCCAGTTTCTTTGTCTTCTGCATTTAAAAATAAAGTTAGGTATCTGCTATAGTTGCCTTTTGTTTTTGTAATCAGAATTCATATCAACATTTCTATTTATTGGTTGTCATTTAGCAAACAATATCAGTATGAATCAAAGCTGCAAATACAAGACCAGTCAAATGTTTATAATACAAAATACATTCTTTAATCTGCTTAAATCACTGTAAATATACACTGAGCATAAGAGCACTGTTACACAACAGAAACAAAAAAAGGACTAACCCAGGCCCATATGGAAATCTGATATATGGCCATATATGAACATAATATATATATATACAAAATGATAGATAATATATTTAAACATATATGTACATATTTGTAATTCAATAGACATAATTCATATGACATTTTAGATATGCAAAATCCAAACACATATATTTGTAAAATATGTGATTTGCATCTATTGCCATATATCAGATTTCTAGACGGGGGAAAAGCAGACATTAAACACACATACAACATGAGCTCTGTGAAGAAACATGGTTTGAAAATAATTTAATAGAAATAGTTCTGCGTGGGGATTTTCATATCTGCGGTGTAAAAAACTGAATTGGAGGATACAGATAAAACACCATGCTATGACAAAAAAGTTTTAAAAAAAATGTTTTATGCTACTTTATTCACGTCCCCCTCTGTTCCTTTTAACCAATATATACATGATATACAACTTTTTCTTAAATACATTTTTTTTATTTTATTTACAATATAAGAGCTTATTAGTTTTTTATTTGTATTTTTTTATATTCTAGTTAAAAGCCGGTGTAGAATATTTACAGAGCAAAAGTATTGACTAATTCATGAAGTCAAAAAAGCATTTGCACATTCACTGAACAGCTTTCAAACGGTAAACAACTTGATAATTGATAATCAGAACCGATTGAGTATTTCTGATCTCATCTACTGTATATCTATTGAGTAAATCTAATGATCATATTCTTAACATGTGACTAGCTTGAACATATATTTTTCTGTTTGGGTTTTTATGAATCACACAAGCAAACTCAAAAGTGCACTTTCAGAAGGGCAGATGTCTAAAATTTAGTCTACAGAATTTTTTTAAAGAAAATTGAAACATAAAATGATGATAATGAAAGAGACCCAAAGTGTATTAATGTAACAAAAAAAAATGACGCTGTAAAAAACCATTAGTTGATTTTACTCAATAAAAAAAGGAATAAAACCATTGCTTTTAAAGTGATAAGTTGGCTTTATGCAAAAACAAGTGAGGAAACCTGTTACTTTTAAAGCAATTGGTTTACTTAACATAAAAAAATGAGTAATCCTTTTGCATTAAAATGATTAGGTAAATAAACTATGCGCATAATTGTAAAAAATAAGTCAACTCAACTGTTTTAAGATACATCAAATTTTCTCAATGTTTTAAAGTGATAAGTTGACTTTACTCTAAAAAAGTGAGAAAACCTGATGTTTTAATAGCGATTAGTTGACTTTAAAAAATAAAAAAATAAGAAATAATGTTGCCTTAAAATGATTAGGTTAATAAACTATGTGCATAATTGTAAAAATTAAGTTGACACTACTGATTTAAGTTATAACAGATTTTATCAATGTTTCAAAGCGATAAGTTGATTTTACTCAAAAAAGTGAGTAAGCCTGTTGCTTTAAAAGCGATTAGTTGACTTAACATAAAAAGTAAGTAATCCCAATGACTTAAAATAATCAGGTAAATAAACTATGTGAATAATTGTAAAGTCTAAGTCAACTCAAATGTTTCCAGATACAACAGATTTTCTCAATGTTTTAAAGCGATAAGTTCAGTTTACTCTAAAAAAGAGAAAATCTGATGCTTTTAAAGCGATTAGTCGACTAAACCTAAAGTGAGTAATCCCAATGCATTAAAATGATCAGGTAAATTAACTGTGTATAATTGTAAAAATTAAGTTAATTCAACTCAACTGTTCCAAAGACACAACAGATTTTCTCAATGTTTCAAACTGATAAGTTGACTTTACTCTAAAAAAGTGAGAATACCTGATGCTTTTTAAGCGATTAGTTGATTTAACATAAAAAAGTGAGAAAAGCTGTTGCCCGAAAATGATTAGGTAAATGAACTATTTACATAATTGTAAAAATGAAGTCAACTCAACTGTTCCAAGCTACAAAAGACTTTCTCACTTTTTTTAAGCAATAAGTTGACTTTACTCAAAAAAATATAGAGAACTTAATGCTTTAAAAGTGACTTGTTGACAACATAAAAAGGTGAGTAATCCCGTTGCCTTAAAATGATCAGGTAAAATCAACTTGTCGCTTTTGATGAAACAGGTCTACTCAGTTTTTTTTTTAATAAGATAACTAATCTCTTTTAATATTAAAGTGGTTATGTAAATACAAAAACAAATCAGAGCATTTAGATCTGCAAAGACACTTAAACCATCAATGGCGGCACTTTATCAATGGTAAATATGGCTTGTAAATCAATGAAACCTCCAGAAAAGATGCCCGGAGTGCTTCCTTACATTGAGCATCCATGGTTTTGCTTCATTTGAGTCCCAAACCCACCCTGTTCTGGCACACATTCATCTGCATCTCACCCTTTATCACAGCTGAGTAAGTCCTGGAAAAAGGAGTTCTCCTCCGCTCCTCTCCCAGCGGGACGCAGGGGCCCCAAGGTGCGGCTTGTTTTTTTATGGAATGTCCCCTTTTAGATCCTCTGGCACACGTGCAGCCTGGACCTGGAGAAGGAGGTGGCGTCTTTCCATACCTTGCAGGCTAGTCCTTTGGCACAGTCGCATCGCTGGAAGATCTCCAGGCCGTGGGAGCCTTTTTTGCGTTGTTTGGTGCAGACTTCGCCCTGCCGCAGGACAGGCTTGCAGATTTTTGTCCAGAAGTGGCGGGCGCAGCAGTAGCCCTCCGAGCAGTCAGACGATCGCAGGCAAGGGTCGCCTTCGTGACCTAAAATGTGAATGGACAAAACAATGATGTAATAAAAATACGTAGTGTGTGCTCCCTTCACCCTTTTAAGCATTTAATTAAAGATTTAATAAAGTATTTTGATTCATAATAATGTTTTATGTCTAATTTTTACTCTTTGTGAAAAGCAGCCATGTAATAGGCAGGATAAAGTACATCCCGGGGGTTGTTTTCACAGAATAAAGCTATTCAGTCTTAAAAAACAGTCCTCTGATTCATGTCGTGCTGCTAAGCCTGCCAGGCGTTATTCTGTGATAACAACTTCCTGGATGTGCTTTTTTCTTTATATATATGCTTTTGTTGAACAGCTTGTTTGCATTATTTCAGTGGTCGGGAACCTATGGCTCGTGAGCCACATGTGCCTCTTTAACCAAAAATATGTGGCTCTCCTGCTGTCTCCCTTCAATAACATTTTACAGTTTTAAAAAAATTATAACCATCACTAGAAATCAGTTTCCTATTGAAAATACAGTTACAATTCCCTCTTTATTGTAATTTTTTGCAAGAAAAAGAATAAAAATTAGACGATTTGAACAACGCGTGAGTAGGGTGCTGTAAATAAACTTACCTTTCTACGGTAACCGCGCGTGCACGTAAATTCAAACAACATTCATGAGTGGTGATGATGGCAAAAAGAAAAATGAGTGGGCAGAAACATTTGCTTTTATTGAAAGCTCTGGTGCTTTGCTCTATCTGATTTCTACAAAACTATTTTTGTAAAAAATCAAATGTTACGAGACATTTTGAAACCCACATTTTGAAGCTAAATCCGAAAGAAGGCGTGTGAGGAGCTTCAACATAAATTGCAACCTGGTCAAAAACAGCAGGGGCAGGACGGGAGTTTGGACAGAGGCATCTGGAAGTTTTTGCTGCGACCTTTTCTTGTCTCATTGGAGATAGTAAGGCAAAGGTAATCTTTCACAAATGACGAATATGTCATGTATACTAAGTAAGGCATATGAACTGTTCACAGCAGTGCTTAATTTGAACCGGATCTTGCTCCGGGAAATGTCAGATATTTGTGTTTTGCGTTCTGGTATTTATTTTAATTGATCCGGCATTGTGCGTGGTGAATACCTGCATGTGTGTGTGTGTGTGAGAGAGAGAGAGAGAGAGAATGTGAATGAGTCAGAGTGAAAAACACAAGCAAAGCTATGTTGAGTGTGTTTGTTTGTGTGTATTAATTGAAATCAGCGTCATGAATAAGCAATAAGTTTCATTACATTATTCATTCACTTTCCAGCTTAGTCCCTTTATAAATCTGGGGTCACCACAGCGGAATGAACCGCCAAATTATCCAGCATATGTTTTACGCAGTGGATGCTCTTCCAGCTGCAACCCATCACTGGGAAACATCCATACACTCCTATTCACACACATACACTACAGAACATGCAAACTCCACACAGAAAATGCTAACTGACCCAGTCGAGGCTCGAACCAATGGCCTTCTTGCTGTGAGGTGATCGTGCTACCCACTGTGCCACTGTGACGCCCTAGCTAAATAAAAATTATATATTTTTTTTTTCTTAAAAAAAGATTCTGTGGTTATTTGACCTTCCCTTATCTCTAAAATAACATTACAACACATTATATTAAAAGCATTAAAACAGACATTACCCTAAAAAACACGTTCATTCTCTTCCATTTATAATTTAATTATTACTTTTTAACCTCATAACTTTTTCTAAAAAATGTTGAATTTCTCCACATATTTACTTTACATACAGATCGGCCTCCATCCAACAGCCATGTGATTTTTTCTTAGATTTTTTTCCTGTTCCTTAAACTATTTCACTCACACATGCTGTACGTCACATTATGAAAACCACATCTGTTACATGTGCAAATTTCAGAACTCTTACGCACACATTTTATCTCTCATGCAAATATTCAGGACAGCGCTCAAGTGAAATAAAGATAATAAAGTGCAACCAAATACGTCACTGTCACAGATACGCATCGACAACACAAACAAATGCAAAACATCCGGAGCTCGTCTTTCTAACAAAAGCACAGCACAAAAATACAGATGGTTACAATTTTTAATTTCATTTTTACATCACAGAACTGCAATCTAAAGCCAATAGTTTTGACAATACACTACCTTACAAAAGTCTTGTCATCGATCCCAATTGTAAGAGCAACAAATAATAACTTGACTTCAAGTGATAAGTTTTGGAAAAGTGGCAGAAGGTAGATTTTTCTGATAAATCATCTGTTGAACTGCATCCCAATCATCACAAATACTGCAGAAGACTTATTGCAACCCGCATGGACTTAAGATTTACACAGAAATCAGTCAAGTTTGGTGAAAAAAAACTCATGGTTTGGGGTTACATTCAGTATGGGGGCGTGTATCAAGCTATCAAGACATTTGTGCTGCCATTACAAACCACGAGAGGGCAAATTCTTCAGCAGGATAGCGCTCCTTATACTTCAGCCTCCACATCAAAGTTCCTGAAAGTAAAGAAGGTCAAGGTGCTTCAGGATTGGCCAGCCCAGTCACCAGACATGAACATTATTGAGCATGTCAGGGGTAAGGTGAAGATGGAGGCATTGAAAATCAATCCAAAGAATCTTGATTAACTCTGGGAGTCCTGCAAGAACACTTTCTTTGCTGTTCTAGATGACTTTATTAATTTGTTATTTGAGTCATTGCAGATATGTATGGATGCAGTCATCTAAGATAATGGGAGTCATACACAATATTAATTATTTTCCCACTGCAGCATGACTTTATATTCCATACTGAATTATTTTTGTTAAGTGACAAGACTTTTGTCTAAGCTAAGTCAGACCTTACTGTCCTAATGAAATAATTAAAAATCAAGACATGATCATATTTTATTTTGGTAAAATAAGCATAATCTAGAGACCTTTGCCTTTCAAATAAGCCACTTCTGATACCAGATGATCAACTAGAAGTCAAATTATTATTTGTTGTTCCTAAAACTTGGATAGATGGCAAGACTTTTGTCAAGAAGTGTATATTTGATGGGAAATTAGACCCTCACACATGCTAAAGCATTTTCTGTATTGCATTATACGAGGCCTGCATATAGAAAGAGTGTTGGCGGCCCTGGTTTGAGCAAATCATTTCCTGATCCAGTATATTAAGTAATTGGCCTATTTGGAGAGAACCTGATATGCTTGGCTAACAAACTGCTTTAGTCTTCAAAGGGACAACTAGCGAAGCAAACATTTATTATACATGTAACATAAATGGTACTTAGTCATGCAAGTTTTTTTGTTCTTTTTTTATGTGTGTGTGAAATAATACAGCATGAAAGATTTCCTGCCAAAGCTCAAACACAGAAAAGAGCCTTCCTATAACAAAACCACAGTTTCCTGACTTTTTCTTGGTTTTGGAGTTGTAATGGAGGAACTTGTATCTTAATAGTAAAAAAAAAAGTATTTAGTGATTGTGTTTCCACATAATTACACTTTTATATAGGGTTATGGTACCTTTATCTCTGCCTGACAACTTTTGATGTTGAAAAGTTTAATAAAATGCCTTTAATTTGTTTTTTGTAGTTTAATAATTAAAAAAATAATAAATTGTCTGTGTTGGTTATGTGAATTATGGTATAAAACCAGGGAATGAGGTGCCAGTGCTGATATTTTTAATATCTTCTTATATTTTTTCTATAATTCTATATTTTCTCTTATATCTTCTAATATCTTATATTTTTATATTTCTATTGAAGGTATTTAACATATTTAATGTAATTACAAAAATTGCTTAATTATTTGTAGTTTGGGTAATATAATATAATATAATATAATATAATATAATATAATATAATATA